>SCLF01024717.1:0-12499 GCA_004367975.1 Mesochordaeus erythrocephalus
CTTAGTGATTCACCATGAGCAAAAAATGCTCAAAAGAGAGCACAGGGGTTATATTCCGTGAGGGCAGCACAGGAGTTAATCCAGTTGCTTATCGTACAGTTAACGTGCCTAAAGACCTTTTTGTTAAAAAAGTTAATTTTAACTCTTGGGGTATGGCAGCTCAACGAACTTAATTGTACTAGATTAAGTAGATCCCAAGTCATCCAAAAAAAGCATCGAAATCATACTCCGATTATATGTTTTAAAACTATGGACTCTCGAAATGGAAAAAATTAGGTTTTACGCAGTTTTTTCGAGTCGAATTTTTAGTGAACATACTTTGGGATCTAAAATAACAAAATAGAAAATGTGAGAAAGTTCTGATTTTGTCACTTTTTGAAATTTTGTACTTTAGGAATTCCATTTTTGAGCTATACCTAGGTCACGTGTTAAGAATTCGGGTTGGTCTTTTGAGAATAATTGAAGCTGTAGTAATGACGCTTCGAATCAGCCCACTTTCGAGACAATCGGACGTACATCCCGAAATCACATTTTTGACTTCCAGTGGCTATAACTACATAACGGGTGAGGAAAACAGGGTCGATGACTTCAGAGGAAATTGGACATTTTAAAATATTGTGAAATGTTATGGCAATTATAATACAAAAATGTGATTTTGAGCAGTATGTCCGATTGGCTGAAAGTGGGCTTATTCGATGCGTCATGACTCCAGCTTCAATGTGTCCCAGAGGACCGACCACGAATTATGAACGCGTGATCTAGTTATTGCCCAAAATGGAATTCCTAAAGTACAAATGTTCAAAACTTTCGGTTTGATATGATTTAGAAAACATGCCAAGATCCCAAAGTAACTAAAAATTTGACTCGAAACAACTGCGTAAAAACTAAATTTCAGGACCGTCAAACTCAATTTTGTCTATTTTTTACAATGTGACAAATAATCGGAGTATGTTTTCGATGCTTTTATTGGACGCCCTGGGATCTACTTAATCTAGTACAATTTATTCTATAAGACTCACTAAGGCTTGTTAACCGATCAGTTGTTGCCTGGTTAGGGGGGGTGGAGTTTTGACAGGGGTGTGCATTACTGGTGTAAATAATTTCTAGGGTTAGTAACATTTTTTATAGGAAGGCTGCAATTGCATGGAATTTTTGGTCAGTATATAAAGTTTAATAAATACAATATATATGTGTATGAATACAATATGGCGATGTATGGTCAAATACATATACAGGATACATATATGTATATGAATGAAACCCATAAAATGTCGTACAGCCCAACAAAATCGATTTTTGTCAAAACTGTTAAAATTCTGACAAGTATACGCATTAACAGTTAATGTTAAAGTTCAATACTTTTTTTTCGCTTGGGGTTAAAAAACAAATGCCTCGGCTTATATCAAGTATAATTACGGTATGATCCTTTTCTTGGTATTTAGACGGATAGTTTCAATTGGAATGGTTCTTGGTGGGGACGGTGTTCCTGGAGGTGTCGGGACATCGTCGGGTCGGCAGTTGTATTCTACAAATATATTATACTATCCTATAACTATACTATATAATGGAATCAAAGAAGATCCGTGCGAGTGCGATTCCTTCAGTGAGAAAGATTGAATTAAGCAATAGTTATCTACAGGGATTAAATGGGGTAGGGAGGAGAAGGGATCAATCCCCCGCGGGATTACGGTTGGAGGGGATGAATGGGAATGGGGATTGAAAATGAAAAAGGGATTAAAATTTTTACTTTACTTGGGTATGCAAAATCCCCATCGTTTCCCATCTGGGTTCCAGAGCTACATTCTACATTAGCTTTCTTTCTTTATAATTCTAATTTCAGGAGAATATTTATGGTGCTTAGTGAAATAGCCTGTTACGTATGATAATAGACTCCAGATTAGTTTGTGTTTACCAATTTGTACACCAAACACGTGCGGGTTAGGTAGATGTTTGGCATTTCCATTGAAGGTAGTATTTTAACCCGTACCTATATTTATGTGTACCTGATGGTAGTTGTTATGTTTGTAGGTTATAAGTCTACTTACATATTGGTAATTTAACTGTAATCTGTAGTTGTTATAGAAATATCAATTTGGCTACTTTTAATTCCAGTGGACGTTTGCCTGTATACTAGGTTGACCAATTGTAAATTCTCAAAAAGTAGAATATTTTTTCAAGGATGGGGAAAAGTTGGTAATCTCTAGCGTAAGGTTAGGAAAAGCGTCCCCTCTTGTTGGATAATCTGTAGATCAGCGGGGGTTTCTGTTATATGGTCGCAGTTTATGGCCAACATATCTGAAAAGCGTGACACGAGTCAAAAAATATGGACAAAGGCGGAACACCCCAAAAATCTCCAAAAAAGCGGGGAATCCGGTCACGGCTTTTAATGGAGATGAGTACAAAACTCAGCCTAGGTTTACCCTTTTCACATGATGGGGATCCGATTTGGATCTGCCCATGACCAACCAAAATAGTAACGGTGCCATATTTTCCCGCTAAAACTGCCAAGGTAAAATTGATCACATTACTCGAATAACTGATATATTTGTTTTCAATCTGCTAATCGTTTAGGGTAGTTTAGGGTTTGGTGGGGATTTGTCAATTGGGATTTGATCAAGTGACTTGGAATGGATGTGTAAGGGGATTGAAAGTGGAAATGTGGATGAGAATTTGTGGGGATCGATCCCTTTACAGCCCTGGTCATCTATATATAGTAGGAACCTTTACAAGCACATTTTAAGGTCTTAAGGATTCTGAATTTAACTTCGAAAAAACAGGTGAACATTCATAACACACTTATAATTTGCGTCATGGGTACTAGTTGGGACAACCTTTGTCTAATAAATTTCCATGTATTAAGTTGCAATTAACGGGACGCCCTGGAATGGACTACGAAAAACATAAGAGACGAAAGATAAGCGCTCAATGACATATTGATTTCGGCCTAATAAATAGCTCGCAATTAGAAAACCTACACACGTCCGAATTTTGCTCCCATTTAACGCGTCTATTTTTACATTTGAGAAAATTCGGATAATAGCAAAAATCGTAACGGTTCCTTATAAATAATTAATATATATAATAATTTTGCTGTGTATAATGTAAATATTTGTAAATAATGTAAATTTTGCGTGTGTCCGGTTCCAATTTTGCTTAATCCTAACCTTCGGGAGTTAAATCTTACCTTTTACCTCTTATCTTTGTGGTAGTTCAATCCGTGCTATCCCCCAATTAGCAGTATATTTGTGCAATACAATTATCAGTTTATAGCCTGAAGTTCTTAACTGAGACGAATTTCGCGATTATTATTTTATGGTAACTCCGGATTATCATCTCGAATATCTTTAGTTGAAGTCAAGTAATGTAAAAATCGCGAGGAATTTTAGGAACAGATCAGCGATTTTATTAATTTTGCGGTCATAATACAGTCACTTCTAAATATGAAGTACCAGCGTAAGTTGATCGAAAATCATAATGTTTTTGCCAAAAAATATATTGTTTTTACCTAAGACGACTGATTATTCATGTATGCAACTGGTCTGGTCTCACATTAGCTTTCGCAATGGAATACGAATTTGATTATTATTTTGGGAAAGATGTAATAGCTAAAAGGTTCATTATGCCGGAAAATATTACCTACACCAGTGACATATAGTTAATAGAAAAAGTCAAAGAGGAAATACTAACGAAGAACAGACTGTTGTGCCTGGAAGAAAGAGCGGAGGAAAGAAAAATTCTCATAAGATTTATAGAACGGCGAGACTCTGAGAAGGGCGACCGGTTGTTTTATTTATAAACGAAGATGGGGTCTATGTCATAGCCTTAATTATATTAATGCAAAATATTATTATATTTTTCATACGCTTTATTTAATATATTATGTGGTAAATTAAATTAAATAACTTCCTGATGTCGTATAAAACCTCATTTATCAAGCATTTCTCCATATAATTCAGCTTTCAAGCTAATTATAAAGGCGGTTTATATAACTATGTTTGCACCCTTATTTATAAGTATTTTTATAAAGTTTATCTCTTAGTTGTGGCAGATTCTTAACATAGACCTTAACATCCTACATACTGCAGTTTCGTTATTATTTTAATTGCAGTTTTATTACACTGTAGTTTACCAAATAATTCGTAATGTAATGTTACGGTAGTTTCAATACATTAACTTATTATGGTGAAAATAACAACTACTTTACATTTGGCAGTCAGCTTTAAATGTTAATTATCAGAAATATTTACGACTGTAAAAACGTATCTCATACATAAAAATGTAAAATCTTACGCGATGTTGAAGAAATCATGATTTCAGTTGCAACTTGTTTCATTGGGAGGTCTCGGCGTGGAAGACATTTGTAGAAAACACATGTGTTGAGGGGTGGAATAACTTTCCTACGAATATAATGATTTACTTTCTTATAATTGCGACCATAATAAACAAATAAGCATATTTATTCCTCTTTATTATTTAGTAATTTTATAAATATCAAGAATTGTGAAAGAACAGAAAAGTTAAAATTTTTAGAAATACTGATTTTGTAGTTTAATCACTAATTTAATAAATCCCTAATGTTATAAATAAGTAAGTGTTAAACTTGTAGAATAGGACTGAAATAATATGTATGGTGTTCTAACCAACGATAATTTACAGTCTTTTAAAACCACGGTTTGTATCGAATTTTATATGAGGTCGAATTCACTGTCCAATTTCTGTGCTCACATAAAATTTCATTATGTCCTTACCCTGGGCAGGCATTCTGAGTGAAGAAAACGTTACCATCGATGAATCCAAAATCACAGTCACGCGATGAAATCCTACCTTCTTTCCAATCTTTCATTTCATATCTGGAAAGTTATTTTATACGTCAAAACATCCGTAAATGCGTAGTACAATGCTGCCTGGCTGACAGAAAAGAAATAAGAGTGTATAATTTGTTCCTTATCAAAAATTGGAGTCATCATAAAGTCGTAACAGTGAGTTCGCTGTTTAGGCACTAGGTCTAACTTTTCAACATGTTAAGAAAGCCGAATGACGATATGATTTATTTCATTTTGATAATTGAGACAAAAAAACGAATTTTGCAGCAAGACTTGGGTGCAACCGTTAAAATCATAGCGATATTAAAAAAATAAACAAGACTAAGAAAACACTAGATTGTAACAGACGCTTGAGACCATATTCTAAACAACTTATTCTTGTTTTCTAGTATCATAGAAAGCATAGACAAGAGTCGGTTTAGTTAACTATCATGGATTATATTTAGCACGTTGAAAATGTTACCGTGCATTTTTGATGATATATATTTATTGTATTTGTGCTATAATTTCGTCATCAGCGAAAATGCAAACATTTGTTCCGAGACATTACGGAAGACATAAATATACCTAATAACTGACATTATTCTACTTAGACATGATGAATAATAATGGTCAAAATTGACGCACAAAGTCAAATAATAAAATCAATCGAATTCATGGTTTCATATTCATTTATTATTTTGCTACGACTATGGGTTAGCTTTAGGGATTAATATGAGCTCAGGAAAGTGATTAAAGTAATTGCGAAAATCAAGTATTGAGAAAGGATGCTAATAAGTGAAGAATAATTTCTGCTGGCTAATTTTCACTCGCTTTGATGCTTTTTTGGATATCAGAATCTGCGAACCTTGTTTTCAGCTATACGATTTCTGATTTTGGCAATTTTTTTTTATGTTAAAATCCCTATTTTCAGATGTGACGTTCGAGTCTAATTTAATAATACTGGTGTTTTCAAAAATAAACAATTATGGGTATGTGGATCCGAGAGAGTATGTATTTACTTACAAATGGTAATTCTAAATATGCCAATTACAAAATCAGTTGAGTGACAACTGGGCATACACCCCATTTGTGCCCACTATCTGAATAGACTTTGCACCTGTCATAGCGCGAAAATCAAATTAAGGCATGTTACTGAGTTCAATCCATGATTACGAATTTAATGACAAAAACGGGACCAAAAAATCGTAGGCATAGTGGCTCCCGAATAAACATTTCCAATTTGGGATTATCAGAGGTTCCCTAGAACTAACTACCGTTGGCCGAAGTCCAGGAGTAGTTTAGATAACAGCACAAACATGGCGATCAATAACAATCTCAAAACGGCATTTGGCCTGAGTTTAAGGTCACTGTACGTCCTTCGAGCCGGAGGTATCAACACATGCAGCTGTCAAGTGAAAGCAGCTCGTGTTGTGCCATTGGGAAAAAGAGTAAACTAAGATAACTACGAGAATCCATACCCGCGGCGCATAAAATATAGCTTTAGCTCCTATGGACTGTTTTGACCAGCTATTATTATGCAACCATGGTGCTTAAATTCTAGTAAGTTATAGGAATGCGAAGAACTACCTTAGCCGGCTGTTCCATGAACAACGGGCATGGATTCCCCGATCAAATTTCATTGGATCTCCGCCCAAAAACTTCAAACAAGTAACTATGTTTTTAAAAGATTACCAAACGTATATATTAATATCGTATCACGTTTAAATATTGTGGTTAGAAAACATACATATGTTACAATAAAATAATGTATACATGCTTCATATGATTTAACGTTGACAATAAAATTAAAAAGTGCTAAGTTTTGGCGCTTTTTATTTAGAGCTTTCGGCTGAAACATCAGGATTAATCGAACTTTGAGTAATATTGCGGTATCATCAGTTGCGGAATGAAAAAATATAACCTATCAGGACTAATTTAATCCGGCAGAAATAAGGCTGGTACATCAGTTTCAACTCTGGAGGCAGAATTCTGATATCTTTTGTCATAGTCCAGTCGTGCTAATGGCTAATCCTTCTCTATTGCACTACTTATTTTTCTGTCGTATGTTAACAGTGATTGGCAGCAGAAATTCTTCAATGTATAATGTACCTTTCCTATAAATGAAATGTCACATATTCCCCGCGTTTGATTTGTCTACCTATGATATTAGCCTATATCCATACGTTCTCATTAATCACTAATCCCCTAATCACAAATATATTTTAGAAATCATTCATTTGTCTAGCTTTATGAAACGATTTTGATGACGGGATTTCTCGGCGGTTTTTCGTAATTTACGGCAGTTAAAAAACCGTGTTAAGAAAGTTTTTACATTTGTTTGTAAGTTGAACTAAGGCATTTGGAAATACATTTACACTATTTTTAGCATTCTAAAACCTGATCTCAACGTTACAAATCGATTTCATATACAACTCATACATGGGAGTTAATAATAAAATGGATTTCAAAATCAATAATTCAGAAAAGGAAGTTATTTTGGATTCCCCTAAACGACATAATTTTTTGAAATTCATGAAAATCACCATCGGTATATGTGGGTGAACAATTAGTAGGTTATGGTACACGTTCGATATTTCGATGAGAGCAAGATTAGTCCCAATACAGCAATAAATACTCCCTTAAGTAGAATATCTTCAGAGGTTAATGGCGATCTGGATGCTATGCAACATAGTCTTGGCAGTGTGCCAACCAATCACGATACGCAATCCTCTGACAATTATGAACAACGTACCATAGCTGATATTAAAATTGGTAGTTACGTAATTTGTACCAAACAAAACCGATTTTTATTTTATCATTTTATGAAGAACCAACAACTTAAAATTGTTCTTATTTAGTATTTTTGGTGTCTCATTGGGAAAATGACGTCACTACTTTCGTTTTCTGAGCAATCTAATAATAACCGGATTATTTTAGATATTTACAAGAACGTGTAATGTGAGGTTATAACTAGTTTTCTAGTGAAAATTGATGCTCTAGTAAATTGCTTTTTCGGCCCATCTCCAAAATATAAACAAATATATCACAGCTACACCCTATACACGACTCAGTAGTGGCCGAAGTTATTCACAACTCTGTTTCGTTGAAGAATCGATCGAACGTCAGAAGTAAATCTCAAAGCATCAAGCACCGGCAATAAATTTAGTAAACACGTATCATACTGGTCCTGAAGAAGATAGTTAGATCGAGACAATATAGCGGAAATATACCGAAAACCAAGACTTTATTGGAATTGCATTTTCTGTGTAGTGTCGGTATGCACCGGGACTATTGTCGAGAATGAACACTGACCCAATGTCATCATGAACTTGTTGAAGATCCTTCATTAATTGTTAAGGTACAGTCATATTAACGACCTTGGCAAAAACTTACGTTAACTATCATTTTATCCGGCATTATTTTTGTTGCTATCCCCAGAAGTTCGAAACTTTACCTGATTATAAAAAATTATCAGTGATTCTAATCTTATAATACAATAGTAACCATTTTTTCTATTTTAATTTGAATGGAATTTTTTAATCCAAGCAAAATCTTCCCATATCGGAACATTTCAGTATTAGATAGTTACACAAGTAGATTAATAGTTCGATTCACCATTGTTGACATAATCTTAATTATAAAACCAAGCTACTTTCCATCAGCTAGTAAAGTTTAATAAATAAGACATATAATTATACCAATAAAGTATGGCCTTATAATGTCCACAGGGAAAAGATATCTATATGTATGAAAGTTCACAAAAGTAGGACAGCGCAATTGATGTTAAATTGTCTAATTAATTAACAATTAATGTTGCCAAGCCGTTGTCGATTATGTTTTGCCATTGGGGTTAAGCCATGGATAAACTATAGGTATAGAGCGACAAATATAATAAAGTTTGTTTGTTTTGCTAGTAGATCAACATATAGTTAAATGATGTTTCAATTTCTCTGAATATGATTCGTCAATGCAGTTTGGATTTGCTTAATAATCGACCCTGCAACTAAATGGAAAATAATACTCACTCGCATACGTGGCATTGGAGAGCAAAACAGATCAAATACACGTCTAAGTCCCGTATAAGGGCCACCGAATTATTTTCCGGTCATTATGACATATATATTCGTTAAAACACCGTTGGCGAATAACAAATCATGAACAATATAACCTTTATCTCTATTCACGGTTCTTCATTATAGGCTTGAAAAGTAATCTCCGATTTTTTCATTTGTCGTTTCAAATTTAAAGAAATAGACCATTCTGGTACAATGGTAACTCGGGCTCGGGAATCTGCTAGTAAACGTAGTTCATTGTTATCGATACTTGCACAGACAAAAGACCTGTCTGTGCAAAGAACCGTAAGTAACGGTTGTTAAAGTAAATCAATGGCGGATGTAAATGCAGTGTTTGTCTGGTGATCATAGTATTTCCGCTGGTTATAATTCCAAATCAGATGGCGATATCAAAGTGGTTATACAAAAATCCGTTTGCGGAAAAATTCAAATCACTGTCACGAAACATTGAATCGAGCGAAAAGTTCTCTCACACGGTTGAATAATGCCGCAGTCAAGCTAGAATCGGACACAGCGACATAAAGGTACATTATCCATGAACATTTTATGTCGACATTGTCAGCATCCGAGAATGAATTTGTTATTATTCACGGTGATATCAGCAACGAGGTCGATGTAATAGGTGATATCGTGGGTAAAAACGTTAACACTTGGTATACAAGATCAATCAAGTAAAACAAGATCGAATAAATGCACTTTGAGGAAAGTCAGCTAGAAATGATGGCAGACATGAACAAAATGAGGGAAACTATAAGAAAAGTCACCGACAGTTGATATTTTTGTGATTCCACGCGAGGTGGACTCATACTCTGCGCTGGAAGGGGTCTTGGTGAATATAGTCAAGACCAATTTGGCGTGTTATAAATGTGGCAAAAAAGGATACACCAAATATGCATAAAATTTCATGCAGTCCCGAAAAACTATTGGCGGGCACAGCCATGTTATCTGTGCCATCGATAACAATGAACTACGTCTACTAGCAGATTCTGCAGCCGGAGTTACCATTGTAACAGAATGGTCTATTTCTTTAAATTTTAAACGACAAATGAAAAAATTGGAGATTACTTTTCAAGCGTATAATGGAGAACCGTGAATGGAGATAAAGTTTATATTGTTCCTGATTTGTTATTCGCCAACGGTGTTTTACCGAATATATATGTCATAATGGCCGAACCTCTGTTCTTGCCTATTATTCGAATTATAGAAGCCAATATTTGCCGAGTATTTGTTATGTAGTATAACGATAGCAAAGTTGTTCAAATCAAACCCGCCGGTGTGTTGAAACAGCGGTGTAAAATGTGGTCAACTAGCGATATTATAGTTCCTGCTCGTGCATCGACTGGAAAGTGTTAATAGGTATTACATATTCTCTGCTTGTTAGTGCATCATTGTGTGATAATGAAGTGTATCTTGTCTACTAGTCAAGAAATCCGACGGAAGTTACAGACTATGTGTACGACTATAGAAAGCTAAGCGACTAGGTACCACTACCAAATATCCTCTGAATTCGTTGACCTGTCGATCTGATGAGTAAATTTCATCAGATATCGGTGCCTCTGCAAAGCCAAAATTGAATGACTACTGAATCGGGTCACCAACTTTTTAACGAGTAATAGACAAAGTTATGCGCGGAATTGGCGCTGATCGACTTTTGTGTTATGTGGACGATATACTGTGCCATGATCAGATATTCGAGAACATATTGGGCAATTTGGAAATTGTCCTACGTAGTCTGGAGAAGTTCAATTTGAAAGTAAAAACGTCAAATTGTCCAGCGTTACTGATGGTAATCGATTTGGTTGGGTATACAGTTCACGACAGTAAATTATTTCCGTCTCAAAGCAAAATCGAACATTTGACTAACTTAGAGTATCCAAAAACGTCTACTGAATTGAAATCACTAATGGTATGTTCAATATCAAACGACATATCAAGATATCAAATGAAACCCGTTTATATGGTCAACAGAAGCGAATGAAATTATTTAAAGAAAAGATTCAATTAGTCTCGGAGACTGACGTGGGCAATATAAGTGTCGGTGGATGTTTATATTTCAGGAGCACATGGCGAGAAACACGATTATACGCACGAATGTTGATTGCATTTAAAAACTGCTTAACGACAAACCGAGTGTTTATCCGCGAAAAGGAGATATTGGTATTTAGATATAGCGCAGAAAAAGTCCGTACGTACCTTATGGGTAGACCCTTTGTCTGACGGACAGACTGTATCAGTATCAGTAAGACCCGTAAAGCTTACCTAGGAAATAATAATTGGCTCGGTTAATCGCTGAATTATCGGATTACAACTTCACTGTACAGGTCATAGGGCCGAAATTGACCCAGGAAACACTTGAAGAAAAAATCAATGGAAAACTCGAATTCACAACATCTTTACCAGGCAATTATTTGGACCTTCAAAATCTAGATATTGGTCAGTTACATGCTTTCGCGACGTGAACTCGGTTTGGTGGACATACTTCAAATCGACCACATATGATGTGCCGAAAACTGACCGCACATTTGGAGTCTTATACTGATGCTATCACCTGGATTGGAATATGGTATTTAAGAAACTTTGTAATAATATATTGAGGAACATATTATATATCTACCAGTCAACCTTGAAGACCATTTTGATCAGCGACCGTTTGTAAGGCTTTAGAAGTGGTTGAAATTGATCGTGGAATTTTTGAAACATTTTAGTCCGGATGTGTCAGCTGAAAACCAGAAATGGATTATTATTAATTGCAAATTACGCTAAGGTGTTGCGCGTGAAGACCTCTTGCAGAAAAGTATACTTAACAAATGTGGATACCTGGAGGTAGCTGTGTCTTAGATAAGCAAATATTGAACAGAATGTCCGCCTATAGGTTTATTGTGCTTAATTTCTGGTCAACCATAAATTTTGGCCAGTAGTTAAAGTTCCAAGTATAAAAAGTGGACTACAATTTCTTATAAAGAATTTTAAGTCGGCTAGCCGAAGCCCGACTTATGCTACATTCATGTCAGTCACGACGACTGAAGTCAACAGAAGAAGGACGTGGAAAAGATAAACCATTCCTGTGGCCAAGTAGAACCACCTGCTAAACGAAACTATGAATCTATCTTATCACAATATGGCTCGCATAAATAAAAGTTCAAAGTGAAAGAGATCGTGCCAGCAAGTATCAGGAATTGTATGGTTGAAACTAGCAAAGCGGTAAAACTGATGATGGATTACTCAGAGCAGGTAATTAACCGAATAAGTTTTCAGCTTGACTTCCCAAAATTACGCGACGGAAGTTTAAATAGCAGAAATAAATGACAAGTACTACGAAATAACTATCAAATTGGTCGCAAAAGATTATGTGAACAGCTATCACTGTTTATTAAAGTCTTAACCCTCTTGTAAACACTTCCGCGTATTCGCTATACTTATAATCAAGATTTTTGTCGTTAAAATTGTGTAACCGCGTTTTGTAACGATTGGGGTCCTACATTCATATACAAACGTTATGTTACCATTGCATAGTAATGCTGTACTCAAGTGATTAAATATAGCGGTTCAGAATGTCCAAATTTATACGCGTTGGTACAGTTAACCCCCTCTAAAGACAGACATGTCAAAAGGACATTTTTT
>SCLF01024828.1:0-12498 GCA_004367975.1 Mesochordaeus erythrocephalus
AAATGCCTAAATTTAGGCTTACAAAAGTGGTCAATATCTCAATAATACAATATTTACACACAAGTTCCTTTTGGGATATAACATTAACATATTCGGGCTGTGGACAGGGTTCTAACCAGCAGCCTTCCCATATCCAATAGAACACAAGTGCCAAATTCACCGCTCCCCCGTATGCCATGGAGCAACTGATCGGTTAACGAGACTTAGTGAGTCTGATAGAGTTTTTCTTGCGGTTCAGAATCGGTTCTCGGACTATCCGAATTTTATGGAGTCGTACAATTAATCCCCTCTAAAGACAAAACGTGAAACACACCATTAAAATAAATTAATTTTAACTCATGGGGTATCGAAATCACATTGCCAAAATACAGTAAATTGAATTTGACAATCCCAAACATTAGTTTTTGTGCGGTTGTTTTGAGTCAAATTTTTACTGAGCATACTCTGGATCTTAGCATGATTCCTAAATCATACCAAATCGAGAAGTAAAACATTCCTGGTTTTGTCACTTTCTTACAATGTGTACTTTAGAAATTCCACGTTTGGGCTGTAACTAGCTCACGTGTTAACAATTCTGGGTCGGTCCTTTGAGAATAATTCAAGCTGGAGTCATGGCACGTCGAATAATCCGACTTTCGAGCAAATCGAACATACTTCCCGAAATCACATTTTTTATTCTAGTGGCTATAACTACATAAAGGCTTAGGAGTTCGGGGTCAATCTTATGAGAAAAATATAGATGATATGCATGCGCGTCGAATGGGTGCAATTTCGGGGGAAGTCAGAAATTAAAAAAAATATGAAATTTTATAATTGCTAGAAAATTTGGCAATCTGCCAAGACCCCAATGTATGTTCACTAAAAACTTGGCTCAAAACAACTGATTTAGGATAGTCTGAGAACTTCGTCTGAGAATTTCATATAGTCTGAGAACTTGGTCTGAGAATTACGTATAGTCTGAGAACTTGGTCTGACAATTTCGGATAGTCTTAGAACAAATTCTGAACCGTAAGGAAAAACTCTATCAGACTCACTAAGTCTCGTTAACTGATCAGTTGCTCCAGGGCATTCGGGGCGGGGGAGATTTTGACACATATGCAGAATGCTATAATGGATTGGGTTCCCACTGACAACCAAACATCTTTATGCTTTTGTAATTCTTAAAATATTCCCTCAGCCAATATTGTACGCAAAAGTGTGTCTCTACGGCATTGCTGTATGATGGACAAACTATAAACGGTGTGCTGGTGAGCCTATTTTTATATGAAACCTAATGTATTTATGCAGATTAAGCGGTTGGATTTTCAAACTTTTGTTAATCCGTACGCAAAATAGTTCCCTGTAGCACATGTGTATTCAGGTGTTTGATCTGAATTGGACGTACAAGTAGTGAGGATAAAACTTACTTTCCAAAATGGTCACAATAATGGTGTAATTAACCCGTAAGCTGGACGAATAATTCAACCATACGAGCATTATTTCAGTTCTAGATTCCTATTTTTGCGTCGTTGATTACGGGTATAAGGGCTAGTTTGAATAGATAATTTCCTACATATTTACTAACATCCAATCTGTTTTCGTCAAATTAATTCATTATTGACCTTATGGGGTAAACTTACTAACGTATTATATCTACTTATGGGCTTATGCGCAATATCCGCCTACACAATCTATTATTATTCCGTATAATCTTTATCAGAATTCGTACTTTTATATCTCATTCTTCAGCTCACTTTATGCCTTTATCAGAATTCATTTTCCATACTGTTCGCCACATCTCCCACTACCTCCGAAACAAATCTGGCTGTATTCTGTATATAGCAATACAGATAAATCCCGATACTCTTAATTTTTCGTTTTTTTTTTCAAATAATTCTCGGGTGTATAATGAGAGTTGCGTACCATTATATACGCTTAAATTTTTAGGTCAGACAAATCTCAACCATTTTTTTTCTGCAATTCTCGGATTTTTCGTTTTTTTGGTTCACTTTCGCTCAAAATCTGTGATCGAAAATTATCCTAAAATGTGCGCAGTAGGCTTCCGTAATAACAACGCGTGCCTTAATTATATATTACATAGTATATTATTATAATATTTATTATCTATTTAGAACAACTATGGTTTTTGGTTTGACGGGCTTTGCGGACGAAAGCACACGACAAAGAAGGTTCGAATAAAGGGCCAGAAGAAGAAGGCAATTCACAACTCGTTCATTTGTGAGCCCAAACCACTGGATGAAGAAGAAGAATGCATCCGATTGGACGATCCACCAACAAACGAAAATTACGTAATCTACAATGCTACACAAATTAGGTAACATAATTGAATTCCATTCCATTCAAATTATCCACCTGATTTGCATAAACTGTTGATAAACAGTTTCCCCAGCAGCGGTACACGGTTAACCAGTGGATACCGCGAGGCCAAAAGTGTCCACAAGGACCCTTCTTTTACAAATATCTCGAGACCGAATGATCGGATCTGCTTCCCATTTTAACTCTCAATGCAAAACAATAATTATAACGTTTTTGCAGACCAAAGCTTTTTTCACTCTCGAAAAAAGTCCAGGCAGTTTGCTAGCTTCAACTTTAAGTATCTCAACTGTAGGACCTGATTTTAATACAAATTTTACCCGTACTTGGCGATCTCTTACTTCGATTTGGCACTCTTAGCCGATTCATTTATGAGATAGACGCCATCTTTATTGCTATATGAGTCGAGAGAAAAATAAATAAAATTGTATGTAAATGTATAAAATTGACAACCAGGAAGATAGAAGATACCTAGATTCCCTGTCAAAAAATTGACTAAGTATTATTTTATTATACAGAGCTGTAGTTAAACTAGCTACAATATCAATCTGGCCTTTCTAGGCAGATCGTTTTACCGATAAAATTGTATTTGGTTGAAATTTCGCCTGTATCACCGTTATATTATTGTTTCGCATACTTTATCGATCAGAAATATTAATAGAATTTTAACACCGTTAAATAGCCAGATAGGATGACCCATATTGTTCAAAATTTCAACGGAATATAATGTTGAGTTTTGCCTTGAGATGGAAAAGAAAAGTGCTGGACATTTTTGGCCTTCGCTGCATCCACTGGTTAAGAATAGCGGACCTTAGTGCTAATAAATTTGCATAGCTACCTTAGTAACCAACATATATCTCAGTCACCATATTCCTTATACAACTCTCAAATACCAAATTGTACATTTTTGTCCACGGAGATTAAACGATTTATTTCAATCTCCAGAACTCGTGTATTTGTTTTGAATATATATTCATTTTTGCTAAGGATGAATATGCGTTCAAATCATACATTTGTCAGTAGCTTTCATTTACAATAGCTTGTAGTCATTGCCATTCAATTTAGACCTTTTTTGGTGAAAATTACACAATTTTATGTACTTTCGGTGTGATTTTGCTCCGATTATGGTTTCAAAGAAGAGGTAATTGAGAAGTGGTTAGGACCAAGGAATTATTTACCGAATTGCTAATATTAGTAATAATACCTCCAATACAGATTAAAAACCTTAAGTACACACCTACGTACCTTTCTTGGGGACTATTTATGTATTTCGGTTCTCTAATAGTCGGTTTTCTAATAGCCTAGTCAGTTTCACTTGCGTTCACTATACGGTTTAAAGCTTAAAATTGGTGACACTTATATTTTCAATTGACTATCAGTGCACGTACAATTAATATATAGAAAAATCAGGCAACGAAAAAACCAAATTTTCCAAAATAATTCTTAAACGGATAAATCATGTTGGTGAGAGAATACGCGGCAAAAAAGGCCTATTTTTTGTCCATTTAAATATGACCCATACTAATATTCGAAAATTTTTCAAATTGTTTTAAAGTCTCATTTCGTAGCCATCAGTAAGTACTTAAATTTAGTTGAACATAGTTTTCCTCTAGCGGTTGTCTTGGGCAACAATTGGGTGTTATTCACGATTTCAGATGTCACTTTAGGCTGTACTTTCGGTCTAAATATTCTTGGAAACAATTCCACGTGCAACTAAGGCCTTAAAAACGGTAAAAACAGGGTCCATGGACACAAATGTACACATAGTTACCTCAGAGATATCACCCATGCAGACTTGTTTTATATAACCCTCAGACACATTTTCGCTCCTAAATGGGCGCCAACAACCGATTCAAAATCATACTGCTTCTATCCATCGCTATTACTGGCGAACACTAGGTGGAACTAAATAAAGCTTTCGGGCTTAACACTTTTTGGTTTACTTTAATATTTATTCTCCAATCATAATTTTATGTTATACAGGTATATTTGATTTTGAAGAAACTTTTTCGCAAAAGTCGCATACTGGTGATCTTCGCGGGCAACAACTTGCTGTGATTCCCGGTTAAAAATATCGAATTACATGTTTTAAACTTCCGGTCTAAAAATGTTGCAAAAATGATGTAATTGAGAAGTGGGTAATACCAAAGGCTTCTTTGAATCTTTTTCTAAACGGCAGTGGAATATATGGAATTTCTAATATCAGTAAGACTAGCTGGAATCTAAAAAAGACGGTAAATGCGTATTTGTACGCATACTCTAGTGTACTATTTGTATAGTCGAGTTATAAATGATGTAAGTGTAACGTATTATGTCGGATCAATTGAATATGAATACCGTTTGTTTCAAGGAAAACATTAATTGGAATATTAGTTACGAGCCGGGCTCAATCTAAACATGATTTTCTATTTTAAAAGTTCATGAACGAACAAATCAGATTGTGAGCCAATACGTTTCCCTAACAGGACTATTTTTGCCCACTTAACTACGGCCTAATATTCAACCAATTGTCAACGAAAAGTTTCGATTTTTTTTATTTTTAGGTTCACTTCAGGTTAGAATTTCTGATAATTCGATACCCAAAAATTTGCGGAATAAAAGCCCAACGGAAATGCTGCTGAATATTTTCCTATCTAATACACAGCTATCATAAATTGTAAAACACTGAAATCTTTAAGGTGTCATTTCTAGGTAGCTGATTTACGATTCAAAATAATCAACCGCCGGAAGTACCGCCGGAAAAGGGTTGAAATTGCACGTGCAATATAGGGGGCGGGTCAGTGTGGGTCAATCAAACATTCAACCACTTTAAGGCCTTAAAAACGCTAAAAACAAGATCACCGTCAGTTTTAGATCGAATATGTTCCTGGGAGATATCATTTTTTTTAAATAACGAACTAATCCATTAGAAAACACAAAAGTAAAGTTCATCGCGAAATATCTGCAGGTATTATCTTAACAACTACTGTGTCTCCTGTGTAAATGTTCACTTAGATTATTGTTTTCGAATTTTGGTACCGACTAAATATACTGACTTAATTATTAATGTTTTAAGATAATTTTTAACTTGACCGCACTGTCTTCAAATGACCTCGCCATGTTTGTAATTAACTTTCAATGTTTTAATGATAACCATATCTAGTAACACATGACTTCTTTACACAGACACGTAAACCATGTTAATGAAAACAAAAAAAAATAGTTGATTTTTTTTACTTTATTGACCAGTACACTGTTTTCCGTTCATCTACTTTAGGTCATATTTTGATTTTATTATTAACAATTTATATATATATATGCATGAAACGTGGTTCGGCGTTAGTATTTAGGAATTATAGAAACCTAGCATTACCTACCTTGCTTTACCTACCGTCGGATGTCAATTGGAGAATCATAGTCTCACAATTTAATATCTTAAAAGAGGGAAAGCTGTACTTCCTAACGATGAAAATTTAAAAAAAAAAATGTGCATGCGTTTTCGATGAGGCACTAAAACGTCATAGGAATTGATAGATGGTTTAGATTGTTAATCTTCAAATTTACAATACATTTGAAAGACTTTGCAGTACATTGCAAGACTGAATCCATAGTTTTACAGCGCTAAACAATGACTAAGTATACCTTTTGGTGAACTATGTTAGTTAGAGATCTTAGAACTTCATATTTTATTGCATTACGTACACAGCTAAAATAGAATGACGTTGAGAACAAGCCATTTAAAATTGGCCGTATCGATGGCATTATCCACTAATGCGGGACAATTTCTCGAATGGCCTAAAATTCCACCATAGGCAGAATCGAACTTTTCTATTTTTCGCCATTGAAATAAGTTTATGAATTAGGCTATTACCAGTAAGTATAGGTATATCCCAATTGGGTAAGTGTGTCCATTTGGACACAGCAAACTAAATTGTAAATTTCGGATAAATTCGTGTCGTAGAATTACCTCTTACTCTTCGTGCATTTCTCCTCCACTTTCAATATTGCAAAAATTAAAAATCTATTTAAATTATGTAGTAACTAATTATTATAATATAATTAATTAAATAATCAATGGATATGTATTGAAGTATGTTGTAGTATTCACTGCAGTTTTCATACTGCTTCTATCCATCGCTATTACTAGCGAACACTAGGTGGAACTAGTTAGAACTAGATTTTCTATCCCGTATTTTCTCTTATTTTCGTGTTTATATCGGTCTGTGTTATATTTTTCTTAAAATGGGTAAATAACAAGAAATCTAATTGGCTGAACGCAATCAAACAGAACTAAATTATGTCCTCAAAAGAAATCACTTGCCAGGTTAGGATATCGCTGAAACTGGGGGAACTCAGGTCGCAAAGGAATTAACACCCAATTTATCCAAATCACAATTTAGTCCCTACGTCTTGTACCCAAATTTAACCCCCAATATACGTCTGTATTTAGCTTCAACAAGGCTCGAGAAGGTTGCCAACAGTTGGGCGACAATTGGGATTTGGTAATTTTCGACACAGATGAGGAGTACAGAAATGTCCTGTCATACATCAATTGCTTACCCGAAGCGTTTTGGATTGGATACCGAGAGCACAATAAAATCGCAACCGACGTTATTGAAGAAAAGGTAAACTTTCCTCGATCTTCTCAAACGATATCACAAAAGCGCATACGTGTTATTTCTTGTGTGTGGTAACCACTGTTGTGACCGTTTGCGGTAGTGTCAATCACATTATCCAGGATATCAAGTTTTCACAAACCTAACTCTTGTCTTATTATTAATATCTATGAGAAATGTTTACCCGGTGGTCTTAATTTTGTTCCAATTCTTCGTAAAATTCGTCCGATGATTCGTAGTCGTATGCCATCAATTTATCTCTGCGCGTGGGTCGAATATTTGTATTGGGATAACAAGCTACAGTGGGGTGGGGAAAATTTGACCTTTTAGCCTAGGTTCGGGGTCACTTATTTGGTAGAGCACGGAAAGAACTGGTAGCAATAAGTTATTAGCCCCAGTTTTAACGATATTTGTAATAAGATTGAGAAGATGTTGAGAAACAACATGTATGCTCTTCTGGGATAATTTGTCTTGTCTTGCTGACTCGAAATAATAATCAAATATATCCCAAATGTGACCGTGTGTCGTTTTGATGTATTTTTGTATCGAAAAAGCTGCCTTGATACAAATTCCATTTGATTCCGTAGAGATAGTCAGTTTACCAACTTCTATTATCTTCATGTATTTAGTTTCAGAAAGAAATAATAATAAGGGTACTAACATCATTATATTGTAATTTGCACCTTAATCTAATAATACAGATTAAGCGGTTAGATTTTCAAATTTACCTAAACCCGTGAGCACGAATAGTACACAAAAGCACGCGTAAATAAAGCCAGTGACGATCATTAACTTGCGTTCCGACATCGTCGTAAAAATGATGTAATTGACGTTTAAAAGAAGATTCGTCAGATTCACTTCCCAATTACAGTACTTTTACGTCTGAGTCAGATAAAACACCCTAAATACCGGCTATTGAAAATCGGAAGCTCCAACCTCTTAACTCCGTTGCGCCCTTGGAGCCTATTTTTCACTCATCGAGAAGTTTTTTGCGATTTACTCGAAACTGAGCACATTTTTCGACGAATATTTTACGACCAAACAAACGACAAAGTTTCACTTTTTTACTATTTATAACATCTGTTTTACATATTTGTCCGGAACCTAATTACATAAGTATGTCGTAGGCAGCTAATTGGACACTTATGACCAGTTATACCACCCTAAACGTTAACGCGACTAAACATCAACGCAACATTTTCCAATGTTTTCTACTTTTTCTTTTTTTGTCTAAACGCACCATTTTCTAAACGCACCGCTATAACTATCGAACCCTTTATCAGAATTAGTTTATTTTTGCCTCATCGTGTTCGCCTCATATATGCATGTAATATGCATATAGTTTTCATTTGTCGCCAAATTAAACATTAACGTACCCGACTAAACATTAACTTACCGACTAAACGTTAACGCACCACTTTTCTCACCTCGATGTGGTGCGTTAACGTTTAGGGTGGTGTATATTAGTCGAATTAGTTCACTTTCGAGAACTCAAAAATAATATTTGTTTATAAAAACGGCAAGGGTGAATAAACCGTTGGACCATACAGTTTTCAATGGATTTTATTCAAAATCAAACCGCTTGTGAAGTTCAGAAATCCTGCAAACTAAGGTAGCTTACCTTTGCCGAAGTTTCTATTCATTACCAGTGAATTTTGACCGTTTTTGGTGAAAATTACACAATGTTATCTACTTGCTGTGCGATTCCTGCACCGATCTTGGTTGCAAAGATGATGTAATTCACACGTGGATAAGACGAAAGCATTATTTGCATCTTCTTTTAACCGTTACGGAAATATTCGAAATTTTTAATATCGATAATAATATCTCAAATTCAAATTTTAAGCCCAAAATGCACACCCACGCATCTCTCTAGGAGTCACCTTTCTTTGTATTGTCTGTACGGTTCATCTCGTAATTTAGCTTTTAAATTCATATTTTAGATTTCATATGTCATTATAATAGAAATGTCATAATAATAGAAATGTGAAATTGTATTTTTTCAATTCATTGGGAATCCATAAAATAAAGGTTTCTGCAGAGTAGATAAGGTCTATTTTCGGCCTGGACTTAACAATTGATCGATCGATATCTTGATCAAATTTCGACGGAATATTTCGAATTTTCAATTTTTGGATTCATTTCCGGTCAAAATTTGTGATCGGTATGTGCCCTAAAATACGTGCAATAAAAATCTAGGAGGCAATACTGCTTAAAGTTTTCCCATCTAAGACACAGTTTTCTTAACCAGTGCAGACCCCTTAACACGTCAAAAACGTTCTTCTTTCGCAAATATCTCGAGAACGAATGGATGAATCTGCTTCACACTTTAACACATTATAGGTATTTCAAATACCCTTCATACAAAAATACTGCCGAGGAAAAACGTGCAGTGAAACTAATTTTGCAGGCCATTATCCCAGCGGCCGAATCTGTATTTCAATCCACATTTTCTCAGTTGTTTGCCTTTGTATCATTCCCGTACAAAACATGACGGTCTTATCATTTACAGAACATATTTTATTGAATGTACACTGGAGCAGAGTCGGGTTTTTTGTGAAGAAATTGAAAGGTTTACTACAAAAAATAATGGTCTCAAATTGTAAACAAGATTTTTTATTAAATATTTACTGAATTTTTTTTCAGAAATCCAACGGTTTTCCGACCACAACTCCAAGACTCCATAGAAAAAAATATTACGTTCTTATAGTCCACTTACGTATTTTGTTGGTCAAGTTACGGTGTAGCTGTGTTTAAATTAGAGAGAGAGGTCGTGCTAAGAAGAGAGCGAGCACATTTTTTAGATGCACACAGTTTTGCTGATCTCTGCAAACATTACGTTTGCATGAACTGCAAGAGACCCCCCCCCTATGCCAAGGAGCAACTGATCGGTTAATGAGACTTACAGAGTCTGACAGAGTTTTCCTTGCGGTTCAGAATCTGGTACCAGACTATCCGAAATGATACGCGTCGTACAGCTAACCCCCTAAGGACAAAACGTGAAAAGACCGTTTTTTGAAAAAGAAAACACGTTAATTTTAACTCATGAATGTACGGCAGCTCACCGTACTAAATTGTACTAGATTAAGTGGACATCATGGCATCCAATAAAAGTATCGAAAACGTGTTACGATTATTCGTTTTAAACTTATGGACCTCGAAATCATATTGCCAAAATAGACAAAATTGACTTTCACCGTTCCAAGCATTAGGTTTTATGGAGCCGTTTCGAGTCAAATTTTTAGTGAAGATACTTTCGGATCTTGGCATGTTTTATAATTCATAACAAATAGAAAAGTGAAAAATTAGTGATTTTATCACTTTTTGAAAATTCGTACTTTAGACATTCCATTTTTGGGCTATAACTAGGTCACGTGTTAAGATTTCGGGGTCAGTCCCTTTGAGAAGAATTGCAGCTGGAGTCCTAGCGCGTCAAATAAGCCAACTTTCGAGGCAATCGGACATAGTTCCCGAAATCAAATTTTTGACTTCTGGTGGTTATAACTACATAACGGGTTAGGATTTCGGGGTCGACAACTTGAGAAGAAATCCCTTCACGTTGAATGTGAGAAATTTTGGGGAAAATCAAACACTTTTAAAAATGTGAAATTTTATAATTGCCATACGAAGAATAATAACGAACAAGTATCAAACAATTCCAAATAATTACTAATAATTGGGCCAGTTTGTAAACAAATAGATAACAATTAATTACAAGAAAAATACCAACACTAAGCTAGGAAATATTATTTGAATGAAATTTCACGTAATAACCCGTTATATTCCGATTTTCGTACTTTATCGGTTCCCTAAAGGGTCTCCACAGGATATTTCACTCGGGGTCTCCACTGGTTAAGAGGTACATTTTTTTTAAAGTGTAATTTCCTAAGTAAATTTGTTAAAGATAGTTTTCCACTAGAGGTCGTCCAGGGCAACAATTTGGTGCCATTCGTGATTCAAAATAACCAACTTCCGATTTTTAGCTGTCACTTCGGGAGGCACTTCCGGTCTAAAAATTGTTCCAAACAATCCGGCCTCCAATTTAGGGGGTGGGTTGGTAGGGTCAATCAAACATTCAACCACGTCTAAGGCCTTACAAACGCTAAAAACACGATCCCTGGTCATAAGTATCCAATTAGGTGCCTGAGAGATATCAACACGTTGACCAATATTTGAAATTTGTGGCCTAACATTATAACCGGAAGTGAACCTAAAGATAAAAAATCCTACAATTTACGTCGAAAATTCACCAGGTCAACGACCAGTAATTTACAAACTAGCACTATGCGTTCTATCAGAAAATTGATTTCACAGTTTACGAACTTTTTCAGATTAATTGTGTTTTTCCGTGTTTCATTGTACTAGACATTCACGAGATCTAAATTATCATCGATGAGTCATGAGTCTAAATTTGCTCAAACTGGTGCACAGGGGTTACGGTCTGCAAAGAGTGCACAGAGGTTAATCTGTAAGGTTACAACAAGATGAACATCAGAATATAATGACGTTTGTGCCCATATTTGGTTTTGAAACAAAAATATAGAAAAATTGTGACCACCATTTGTGATCAAAATAACAGTTAATGCCAGTTTTTGTATTTTACCAGAATTTTTAGTTATTTATTGGAACTGTAGTTATCTTAGATATACCATCTAACCCATTCTTCGGCGACTTCCGGTTCAAATATTTGAAAAGAAGGGTTTCAAGGTCGTTGACCCTGGTTCGATTCTCGTGTTTTTCATTTTTTTTTTGACGCATTATTTTATCGGTCGAAGTTTCAAGATTTTGAACTTTTAGATTCACCTTCGGTAAGAAATTCGCCATATACGGTTGAAAAAATCGAAAAAAATTATTGTGTTGGACCGCTACTACTGGGGACCGCGACAAACTGCGGAAAGTTTTTTTTTGATTGGTAGTTGTTCATTTCACTTTCACTTAAAAAGTAGTGAATATTTTTCAATAAAATTTTTGTCATGAGTTAGCTGAATCATTGATATAGAAGAATTCAGCAGTAACGCAAAAAATGAATGTACGCGTTTGTATAGGGTGTATTCCATTACATTATTTCAGGAAGCAGCCATCCCGTTAAATTGGCTCACAAACAAAGCCAATGGTCAACTGGACGAACCGGACCAGGACGATGCGGAATGTGTTCGTATGCGGTTGGGTAAAATGGAGGATGCCTCATGTAAAACCGAATCATCTGGTGTAGCTCGTGGTAAATTTGGCATGGGTTACATTTGTGAGAAACATGACTATGTGCCAGAAGTCGTAAAACCAGCAGTACACATTACGACCCAAGAGTTTCCGAGATGCGAGGAAAATGAATGGGGCGTCAAGCCATACCAGGTAACATTACAGGCCCATATCCAGACTTCTGGTAGGGAAGGGTGTTTAGGTCTTTTTTTAATTACCGATTCAAAGATGGATGATTACATTTCAAACATGATTTGTTAGTTTAATCATACCTCTCTTAGTTTGCTGGTAATAGTCTATAATGCGTGTGCCAGATTTAATTATATATCCCAAATCCGAACAATGTGTCCGTGGTGATGTACTAGACTATTCTGAAGAATTATGCTTGTGAATG
>SCLF01024939.1:0-12497 GCA_004367975.1 Mesochordaeus erythrocephalus
AAAGTCGAAAAAGTGTCACTTTAACGTTTAGTCGGAACGTTAACGTTTAGCACTTTAACGTTTAGGTTGGTGTATTAGTAATTTTTTTGTAATTATTTGTTACCGATTCGTTTACAAACACCCATAATATAAGGGTTATGACGCGAAATTTCATACAAATTCAATTTTCTCGATCAAAAATATACCTAGAAATCCAAAAAATTCGATGTACATAGCTTAGTAACAGATCTTATTATTAGTAATTAGTTAATAATTATTTGTAATAACTTTCGTATAACTTTCGTAATAACTTTCGTATATCGATATTTATCGATTTAGAGTTTTATGACGAAAATAAATCTCACAATTTTATATTTATAAATCCATCTGGATGAAGGATTTCATAGAGACAGGCAAAGTACGTGCAACTGAATTAATTAGTGAGATATATTATTATTACGAAACAAAAGGGATACCCAAATAACACTAATAAATTGAAGCTGAGTTCCTGCGGTTAAAATACTTGGAGTTGTAATTAGCAAATCGTTAGATTCCTGTTAAAACTGGAGTATATATACTTCAGTGTATATTTAACAAAACATGTTGTTTACAACGTCAGACCATTATTTTGTTTCTATTTCAACAAGGATACCCAGAGAAATAATAAATTGAACCCGAGTTCCTACCGTTAACATTATTGGAGTTATTAGAAAATCGTTGGATATTCATTAAAATTTTTTTTGTAGATACTAAGACCGACATTTCTGTCTATAACGATAACGATATAAAGGTAACCGCTGAGATAATTGCAGTTAAATTTTGCAAATCCCCTCAATTTTCATCAAAATCGAGAAAACACTTTTTGGCTACCAAATTAGTTATAATGAATGTTTTTCGTCGTGACTTATTTTGTTTGAAAAGCATTTGATAACCCTGTAATAAGTTAAAATTTGAATCGGCGTCCATTCATTCTAGAGATATCTGCGAAAGAAGAGCGTTTTGGACGCATTTTGGACGTTGTGTCCCTTCACGGTATACACTCGTTAAAAGAAAACACTAAATACAACGAGTTTAAAAAATTATTTCCGTTTTATTTACAACATATTACAATATGCCCCATTTCAGATCCTAAAATTACAATTCACGCCACTATCGCAATCACAAGATAATAGGCATTTGATTTGGAATTAGCATTTTAGAATAATTTTCCCTTCCTTTAAAACGTATGTTAGCGGTTTACAACCATACAATATACAACAAGCCAAAATGAAATTCTCATTACAACTATAGAGTTGTAAAAATGTGAATATAAAGGAAATTTTTATAGGCCTGCATAAATAAAACAAAATATACCGACGATGCAAGAAGAAAGCTTTTCAATTGCCATCAACTCCAGCTCCTTCAACTCCTCCGCAATCGATTAGACGTATCTCACAAGTACCACGTTATATTGCATATTCTTCCTTGTCCATAAGACTTTTTCCATTGAATTCGGATATAGGCCTAGGAATAATTGGTTTCCAGGCTTAGATAAACTTGGAATACGATTAACAAGGACCAGCCAAGCTATTACATGGTAACATTAGAATGTTATATTTTAGACAACGAAAATCTAGCGAATTCCAAGTCATGTTTGCACGGTAACTGAATGGAGGTGAACACTGTGTGACACAAGTGTCAACAAGATTGTAATTAAGCCGATGTTATTATATATAATCATATGCTATATATGGCGCGACCCATAGGGCTACGTAACGTGATATTTTGATCACGTGCAAAATTGAAGTCGGAAATAAATGTTGCTAGTTGGAAGCTAGTTTCCAGATTCCTTATCCAGAATATATAAAGCTACTTGTTCTTTTAAGATGCCGGACAGATACAATACTAACAGCGTGGAATGAGTAAGTAGTGAGTAACTGTTACATTGTTTATTGGTACATATACATGTATTGCCAAAAACCGTGTGCCATCAGTTCAACTCATATTATGCAAATGATATTAGCAAAAATATTACTTTAATTTGGGAATCATGGTCATTTCTTATCGTACACCAGGAATGGCTAATGATCTATGAAGAAGGCATGTGAACAAACGGAGAACAGGATCCAGATTCAGGAGAACATAAATGAAGAGACGCAAACCGGCATAAATCAAGAAAGTTAGAAAAGGGTGTGTTCATCCAACAAATGAGTCAACGAGAACTAATTGGGAGACTGGTAGAAGTCTGGCAAAATTTTCAAAATATACATTATGTTAGCTATGTTCTAAGTTCTTTTTTGTTGGGAAAAGTCTAATGGATATGAACAAATGACGAGGCAATGGGCAATTGTACTTCTTGCACTCTTTAAATAAATAATTTCAATACAGTTATTGAAATTAAGAAAAAGGAGAAATATGCTGTGAAGTCGTAGAGAACAGCAAAAAATATACAGTGAATTAAGTATAGAAATCGGCCATTGGAGGACAAAATCAGTACGAAAGTGAAACAGAATTATAAACAAATATATAAAAAATTTCAGTACAAAAATTATATGAATTATCAGGACACATGATGAAGTATTGAATGTCTTATTGTTTTATTTTGAATCATTATGAACCGTATTAGCCGGAAATTTCTAGAAGTTAACTCGTTATTTTGTAACTAGTAGAATGTATTAAAACTCGAAAATTAAATCTAACAATTATGATTAAGAAGCATAGTTATAACGCGGAATTCAACTGCGGAGTAGAGAGAAAGAACATAAAGAAATAAGCTGAATATGGGACCAGACGTTTTGGCAGCGAAGTATAAATGTGATGCCACAATAAGAAGTCAAAGTTATATTATATGATGATAATATGTCTATTGGAGGTTGTTTGCTCTTCATTTCGAAATTATGACCTAAATTATTTAACTGTTTTTTTATCATACAATCAAAATAGCGCCTCCAACTAGCATGGACTCCCGAAGATGTTTTTTTTACTAGAAAAAAATCCGTATTTTTAGGCCGTCAAATAAAAGTGTAATAAACAGTATATTTAATGTCCATGGGACAAAGTGACCCCCAAAGTGACTCCAATCGCTACATAATTGGGTTTGACGCAGAGCGGTCAATACAGCTTTAGACATTTTTAGGCAATAATGACTGCCCAAGAAGATGATAACAATTAGACTTCCAATTAGGGGTTACCTCGGTAAAGTCGTTAACCTATGCCCGTTACCCTTCAGGCATATTTCTAAATTAGCAATTATAGTTAAATTCATAGGTCGACTGTAAATTAAGACACTGGTTCATTTAGTCAGAATTATATCTTCATAAAAGTTCGTTCAAACTAAAGAAAATTACGACTCCTGCAGTTCCCGTAATGATGGTTAACCCCGTCTTGTACAAGGTTAGGCTGGAATAAACATTTAAAATATATGTTTAATATTAAGCCTACGCCGCCAACGTCTATGCCAGAATACTCGCCTACTGTTTCGCCATCGACGTCTAGCGAATCTCTGTTTGACAATCTAAGGAAGACAGATTGAAAGTTAACATGTTTGTTATTCTTACCAAGACGATGTTGGTCTTTGGTTCCCTGGTTTAATTTAACTCATCCACGATTATGGGTGCCTCAACAGATATGTATATTTGACCCCGTTTCCGGAAGTATCACTGAAGGTACCAGTTAACTCCTGTGCAACCGTAACCACCGTTCACCATTTTGAACAAATTGTTTACAATTTTTTGACACATGGCGCTAACCGGCTTAACTGCCGGATTTGAAATAACTGGCCGCTTAGCTGGTCAGTTTTTCGACGTAAATTTTCGAATTTTGAATTTTCAGGTTTATTTCCGATTGCTGCAAGTTCTCTCAAAATCCGGAAAAACCACTTAGAATTTTTGAAGGCATTTGTTGACTAAAATTAATCCCACACATAAATTATACGTGACTCAACTTCAAAAAAATCACTTTCCGATTTGCAGGTAGCACTTCCGGCGGTACTTCGGGTCTTAGAATTGTCGTAAAAGATGCCTCGTGAAGTCGGGGAATACCAGTGGATACCGCAAACCCTCTATTTTCACATTTAACGGTGTTAAAATTATATTAATATTTCCTACCGATAAAGTATGAGAAGCGATAATATAACGTGATACACACGTAATTTTCCAGTCAAAAAATATACGTAGAAAGTCAATAATGACAGCGTTAATTATATGACAGTCAGTATCGAATAAACGCATTTCTCCGTATTTCTCTCTCTCTTGGCCTGTCTATTTCATGTGTATTTCAGGGTCGTATTCAATCTGTCCTTCGCTTTACTAGACAGGCTGTGGAGCCCGATACAGACAAGATAGGAATATAATTTTTACATTTACCAATTGTGTTGCATGAACGCCCAAAATGGCATTTTTCTGATACTAGGACACATGCTATCCCCAATTTGACCCCTCTGACCCCGGGTAAAGAACTTTCGGGACGACTTTTAGGGTTATCGCCACTTCCGATCGGGCTCTAGAAACACTTTATATTTAACTAAAATGAAATGTTTTTCGATTATTTATTTACTGCCCACGATACAATGTGGCACAATAATTGCAAATAATGTTTTTCTGATATTTCAGCGTGTTGTTGACGTGGCAATAATTGTGTATATTGTATCGTGGGCAATAAATATTCAAGTCAAATTTTTAGTGAACATACTTTGGGATCTTGGCATGTTTTCTAGATTATACCAAATCGAAAAGTGAAAAATTCGTGATGTTAAAAGTTGTACTTAAACATGCCATTTTTGGCCTATAACTTGGTCACGCGTTGAGAATTTGGGGTCGGTCACCAGCTGAACTCATGGTGCGTCGAATAAGCCCACTTTCGAGCCAATCGGACATACTTCGCGAATTCACATTTTTGATTTCCAGTGGCTATAACTACATACCAAATGTATATAATACCCTTAAAATTTGATATGTTATATGGTCTGACTCCACGTTCAAAGTGTTACATTACAAAAGTGCGTACATGTGTTTCTGCTAAAGTTATGGGTACTGGCAATATTGTGCCAGATTGTATCGTGATCAATAAATAATTTTGTAGCGTTACCGTTAATAAAATTCGATTTCCGGAAGTTAGGGTTAACAATTGCACACAAACACAATAACATAACGGCCCACTTTAATCGTAGCGTTTAATCGTAAATAATTGTGTTTAAAATTTCAATCTCCATTAAGCAAGAAGAAAGCTTTTCAATTGCCATCAACTCCAGCTCCTTCAACTCCTCCGCAATCGATTAGACGTATCTCACAAGTATCACGTAATATTGCATATTCTTCCTTGTCCAGAAGACTTTTTCCATTGAATTCGGAGTTCATGACATTCCTTGCAAAAGAGGGCCTTCATCAGGTGATTAATGGGTACAATTTACAGAGTATAAATTCTGTGACCACGACCCGATAGGAGAAAAATAGAGCCCATCATTGCCTAATTCAGAGTCAATATTAACCCGCACGATTCACGGATAGACCTACCCCTACGCTGCAATATGTGCCAGTTGACACACTCGTGAAACTCATTATTTAAGCTCTATATCAATATTTATGTTGTTGATTATGGGTATAAGGGCTAGTTTGAATAATCAATTTTATATACAGTTACTAATATTTAAGCTGTTTTCGGTAACATGAGATCGTTCTTGGTATTATGGAGTATACTTATTGCTATATTATATCTACTTATGGGCGTATTTGCAATATCTGCCTACGCAATCTATTATTATTCCGTACAACTATCGAGAACTTTTTCAAAAGTGATACTTTTGTATCTCATATTCTTCCGCTCACCTCCCTCTACCTCTATACAGACCGTGGGCGTATTCCGCCCACGCAAACTTGAGATTAATTTGAGGTTAATTTGGTGCTTTATCAGAATTCGTAGGACCCATTCGCGAAACGAAAACAATTGTTAATATAGGAAATGGCTAATCACTAATTGATTTCAAGTCCAAATATTTTTCTTTTCTATTCAAACAGTTTAAGTATGAATATTGAGCATTATATACGCTCAAATTTTCGGTCGGATAAATATCGTATAAATTACCGCAACCTGTTAAAGTGCAATTTCCTCGTCGTCTCCGGCAACAATATGGGGTCCTCGATAGCGAATTCGGCGTAGCACCACTCTAACAGAACTTATGGTCCGATTAACGAACATGTGTGCACAGATTTCAGCTTGCGGGTTAACTTAAAAACAGGATTTATAGTTCCACGGGTAATTTACAAACATTGTAGAATATTGAATGTTCAGTCTATTTCACAGTAAAAATACATTATACCGTATATATCCCTTATGCATGTTTGTGGCCAGTTTTGTGAATTAGTGCCATTTACTATTACCGGGAAACGGGTGGGAACCCAAGAGAACGAATAGTGACGGAACTCGTGTACGACTAACTCCGAGTGTAAGACTCACTAATTGACCAACGATCCAAAACATTTGACACGATTAACGCCCAACTTACTTAGTTACGAGAGGTTATTAAAAATAGGCCCATGACTTATTTTTAATTTTATATGAATCGTTTTTGTTGTATGAGAGAGTTATTAAATTTTTCTCTGGGACTGTTGGTCTGATCGACGGTGAGTACCAATAGTGCCAAACGGATGAGGAAAGTGTGCTACAGATATCACTTTCGTTGTTACAGGTGTTCACTAGTATTATCATTATTGGCAAAATTGAGTTACGTTAAGTCGGTCTGGGTGGAGTTAATGGAAAGAGATAAAAGAAAGAAACGCCGTATTACAAAAATCGTTCTTTTAGATGTCCTTGAAATAGATCATATTCTCATTAAACTCAGTTTTGCTACGCTGAGCATATTTTACTTGCTGTGCAAGTAAATTCTGAAAGAATGAACCTTTAGCTATCTAACCCTAGAAATTTCAATACAAATTATTTCGGCATTTTCGAGACACATAATGAAACGTAACAGAATTTTATTTTTTTTGTTTCAAAGAGGAAATGGAATATCGAAAAATACAGTTTTAGGTCTATTCAACTACTTAAAAGTGATAAAAGTTATTTTTCAGAATTCGGCACAGTACAAAAATTCCAAGTACCGATTTTTTTTTACATTAAAAAAAACATTTACAGTTCAGAAAATGGCATTGAAAGGCAAAAAAGGGGATGCGGGAAACGTAAGGAAAGTAGTTTCTATAGGTTTCGCACACCCATCGTTTATTGGCCAACATAGGGATGTCGAATTGTTATTTTATGCGTCCGAAATAATGTAGTAAAATGTATTAGTTCACCCGAAACAATGCAGCATAATGCAGTTAGGCAACTAGGCGACATAATTAAGTACTTTGAGATATTTTCTAATTAATATTTGTGAATCTAGCTATGTACGTAAAAATCCATAAAGATGGACAACTGGGTGAGTTAGGATAGTTTTCAATAGTGTTCATTAACAATCAATATTGGTGCATTATAGACGTTCTTGACCACACTGAGTGAATACTACGGAAGATTATCACTCTCAGTGCGACCTCCGGTTCAATAATGGACACAGCCAATGATGTAATTAAAACGTTGGTATGATATAAGTATTCTTTGAATTTCTTTTTTATTATTATTAGTGCTATTACAGCTAGATCAACCGTTTGTACGCACGCGTTAAGCAACATTTGTGTCTGTATTTATTCGTACACCAGGGGCGACCTTAACGCACCACTTTCGGCGACAAAAGTGGTGCGTTAAGGCAGTTTTGGTTGTGCGTTAAGATAAATTCGGCTATTTGACCATTAGACGTATGCTTTTTTGCTCCTACCTTGCATATAATATTGGCTGCACTCATAACATTCGATTCGAAACGACCGCGTAAAAACTAAAGTGCAGCATACGTCAAAGTCAATTTTCGACAATGTGACTTTCGTGGTCCATAGGTTTAAAACAACTAATCTGTGTATGTTTTGGTTGCTTTTATTGGATGCCCTGTGGTCCAGTTCATCTAGTACAATTTAGTTCGGTGAGCTGCCATGCCGCCATTCAACACGAATCCTGTTTTTCAAATCTCAAAACCAAAAATGTGGGTAAGTTGGGAGCAGAAAAAGTGGTGCGTTAAGGTGGAATCGTAATATCCCCGTAGGAATTTTATGCCGAAGGTTGCCAAAAATTTTGTTCTCAAACTATCGACTACAAAAAAAAACAATTTACGGTTTCTGAGTTGTACTTATAGTGACACCCAGTTTTTCTAAATTATGGGCACACGGGTTAACTGCTTGAAGCTGATTGATTCTTGAACTGATAATTGGTAGTATCACTGTTATATTCAGGATTGGCAAATATACACATTGAATAATCGTTCAATAGAAGCCTTTTTGTATAAATATGTTATTTTTATATCAGGAATGATTGAAAGGCTTAACTGAAAGACTACTATCTCTTAATACTAATTGAAGGAAGATTTACTAGGAAGAAAACAAAGACATTACTAGTCAACGATAATGGTGACTTATGGGACACGGGTGTCAAAACGTCCCCCCATGCCTCCGGTAGAAACTGATAGCTTAACAGTCACGCAGCGAGCTGGTACAAAACGTGCCATTTTGTTTCTAGACGCTAAAATTAATTTTTTTTGCTTTGGACAATGTGACTTTAGGTGTCGATAGCTTAAGAACAAATAATCTCAGCATGTGTTCGATACTTTTATTGGAGAAAGGAGCACCATTTGTGTTATGTCTAAGCTTATCTCGATGTCTACCTCCACCTTTCAAGTAATAACTTTTCTTGTTAATTCCCTTTAGGGTGAGCAATTTTGGTCTATATGTCCTAAATCTCCCTGGAACGTCCATTTTTTGTTTCCGCAATAGGGAGCACGTGTGCAGAAACAGACGCTTACTGTAACCGCTGGAAAAAGAAAATGAAGCTTATCCATTATTAGGTAAGAATACTGCTTTGTACTGTTAAATATATCATTATTATTTCGTACAAAGAACCACTCGTCATTTATCAAGATCCAGAACACCAACTATTAAATACAAATTAATTAACATCTATACAGAATGCGTCAAGGCCGTTACAACAAACTAAACCATGACCGAACGAGGTAGCGACGAAAAAAGACCTAGGAATAAATGACACTTAGTAAATGACGCAAAATTACTGAAGAAAGTAACGACGCAAGTAAGGAAGAACACGGAAAACCCATCAGAATAGAATCAGTGGTATAGGTCAGAATTATCTAGTTCACAAGAGGCAGAAATATCTGTTAATTAATAAATGAAATTCGGAATGATCAAAAGTTACAAATGCAATTCAGAATTCTTTTGTTTATAATTGGCATCATTCAATTTGAACCACGCTGGCTAGGCATACTCCAAGAATAATGCGGTAACATCGAGTGTTAAAGATATGGTGCAGATACGATGACCAGGAGAATGTAGCTAACAGCACATTGATCTGTGCTACATGTAGAGTCTGCAAACTATACAAATCGGATCCTACAGGATGCATCATTTTATCGCAAGCCCGAAATGCCCAAATATACAACGGTCGTTATCATCCGAAAGAACACAACAAGAAGTCAAAAGACCAGCAAAAGACCCACCAAAATAACAGACCCCGATATAAAATTAAGGCCTAAAAAGTAACAAGTAAACCTTATTTATAATGATAATATTTGTATTTGGAATCGAAAGACAATTCTAAGTATGAAAGTAACGAGCAATTATTTCGCACTCACGTAAATCGATCATAAACGGAAACTCAAGGACGTAGCCACACAACTATTTACCCATCCCGGGGATATTCATTATGTGGTTGATCATTATACACATGAATTACCTTAGCATACTCAGCTGCTACATTTAAATAGGTGAACGCCGTTGCTCAAATAGTAAAACGATACGACGAAATTTCGATCGGTGCAACTTCTGCTGAGATTCGTAAGCGGGGAGACTCGATAATAGTTGTGAGTGGGGAATTACATACGGAGCCCTTCCATTGGGCTGTTCCATTGGGCTTCCGTGGGCTGTTGGTTGTATAGACTAGTGCAAGAGGTTTTATTATAGGTCCTTTTTATAAAAAATGGGTTTCTTAATATTGGCATGTGTGCGTATAACATTCTACTCGTTGAGATTTTCGTTGCGAAGGGCACTTCCAGTACAAAATTAAATAAACATTCTAAGAACACTACTGGTCTTTGAGATAACATTTTTTTGAGGATGTTTCTAAATCGATTATGAAATTTATTTTGTCTCTATATATCACTTTTCAGATGGTTTCACTCACTTTGTAGTGGGTTTGGAACCAGGTCACTCATATGATTTATTGACTTTTGGCTTTAATCACAGAAGTGTAATTGTCATCAATAAAATATTGAAAACATCACTATGTGTATTCATAGTGAAAGTAAAAATGAAGCTGTATGGTCAAAGCTCATTACTATATAAGGATTATGTAGCAATAAGCATTAAGATTAATTTAGTGGATAATGACTATATCTCTCAGGCAACTATACGTACATGTATCAAACTCTGCAAATATAACGGATTAGTACGTATTATTACGTATTAGTTGTATTTATGTAAATTTTAAGTCTTAAACGCGATGATACTCTAGCCTCAGCAATAACATTAATTGGGCATATTAATTCTGGGGCTTCTCAAGAAATTCATAAACTAATAAACCAAGATTGCGAGCCAACACCTGGCCTTAACAAGTCTATTTTTGTCTGCTAAACTATAGTCTATAAGTCGATCAATTTTTCAACGAAAAATTTCTTATTTTAGGTTAATTTGCAGTCAATAAAAAGAAAGCTAAATATGCTAACATAAGCTAATAATGTTAATATCTCATTTCCTAAGATAGTTTTCTAGTAGAGGTGCCTCGGGCAACAATTTGTTGTAGTTCGCGATTAAAATAACGAATTGCCGGTCGTACTTCCAGTCTAAAATTGTTACAAAAAATCCATGTCCAATTTAGGGGGTCAGTAAGCGCCTTCTAAGGCTTTAAAAAGGCTAAAAATGGGCCTCGGGGACAATTTTGTACAAATAGTGGCCTAGGAGATATTGTGATTCTTGGACGTATCGTGGACGTAACTCGAAGATCAGAGTGTGGTTTAAGTGTTAACCATCTAGCGTGGTGAATCCTATCAATCATACAAAGATGCTGACCGTGAGCAGTTTCTGACTGGCATCATGCTGACCCGTATTTTGATACAATTTCATGCTCGAGATGCCGAAAATTCGATAGAACATGTTCGTAATCGTCAAAAAAGCCTTTTAATGGCGCCAGCAGAAAGCACAATAGAGAAGGAAGCATGGAGTGTGTCTCGCACATGTCCCATTGGATTCGGAAGTTTTTCTCCAAGGCGTGATTTATTATTCGACTTCGAAAAAATCGTTCCCAGTGAGTTTAAATTATATTTTTACAGGGCTTTTTTTATCTTAATCTTTCGAAGTTTGCTTCCATATCCAATATACACATGGAAGCAACCTTTTTGTATTCTTCATTCAGAAACAAAACGTCCTTGTGTCTAGCGAGGACCAGTTTTCAACTCATTTCACATTGCACGAAAATTGGAAATACGGTGGTAATTTAAAAAAGTGGCAGTTATATGTGCGCCATTTGAAAGTCTATTTATTGACGTCTCCAAAATTCGATGCCTGAAGAGTACTTGCTAAGATACTATAAACGCAATATTTACAAATATTTTATTAACATAAATGTAAATAACTAAACGTAGCTAGCAAAATAATATTGAAACCAATCATCTCCTTTCATGGCTTCGTCATCTTCATCGGATTGACTACGATAAGATTCTAATTCAGATTGATTCGGATCATTTATAAAATTTGCAATTTTAGTTTTTCTGAAACCTTCTCTGAAACCTTCTCCTTGAAATAGCATTAGATACAAGGTATGAATTTTCCAGGAGGAAGGAATGATACTGGCATAATCCAAAAATAAAATGCTTTTTTACTGTATATTTTTGACGAATACTGTCGAAACCTTCTCGTTTCTATGCGAAATCTCGTATTTATTATAACTCGTGGCATTTTTTATTGTCATACGATAATGCTTAAATGTTTTATACGTGCCTTCTATTCTCTTAGAGTTATTATTATATACTAATCTGTTGACCCAGAACTAAATAATTAAGACTTAATCAGCGAACAAACGCTAGATTATAGACCTAAATTCCAAATTATCTGGCGAATAATTAGTTTTTCACCCGTACGCTGCATTTGGTGCCGCTGGGCACCATCGATCACTAATTTGACCATAACTTCTGTTAGAGTAGTGCTACATCGAATTTGCCCCCAGGACCCCCCATAATCGACGACCCCGGATGTTTAGGCCGGAAGTACCACCGGAAGTTACAGCTGAAAACCGGAAGTTGGCTATTTTGAATCGAGAGTCGCACCAAATTTTTGCCCGAGACGACCTCTAGTGGAAAAATATCAATAAAAAAATTAAGCGTCGAGCGGTACTTCTTAACCAAATTTTCTTGCGCATTTTTTAGGATAACTTTCAACCACGAGTTTCGACCGGAAGTGGAC
>SCLF01025050.1:0-12496 GCA_004367975.1 Mesochordaeus erythrocephalus
TACAATTGATTCTTCTCAAGTTATGGTAATTTAAGACTTCACAATAGGGGTTTTGGGGGTTTAACTGTACGAAGGAGTATAATTTTGGACATTCTGTAATGACATGAAAGAACCGCAAGTCTATCAGACTGGCTAAGTCTCGTTAACCGACGTTCTGCAATCCAGACACCCGGGGGAGGGGCTGGTCTAGACACAAGTATTCGATGACTGACCATTAATAACAGGAATTAAAGAGCCTATTTGAACCCGATGGGCCGCGATAACCAAAGGAATGGAGTTTCCTTTGATTGTCGCGGTCCCTAAATTTGAAATACTAAAATGTGGAAAATTGCTGCCCTGATCAGATCTGGGAATCTAGCGTACTGACGATAGCTAGGAATGAGCCGAATACCCTGGCAGGTTATGGATTACGGGCAGGTTGAATTAATTGTATAGATATGACCTAGGATGAGAAAGAATTCAAAACCATTACTCATACAATAGGAATTTCTAAAACTCGATATTGATCTTGTTTGCTCACATCATTCTGTTCTAACCGCACGGTCGACCGAGGATCGTCGATAACAACGATATCAGTGAAAGATACCAGTGAGTTGGAATCTTATTTTGGCACAACAAAATGTGTTTAATATAATAATACCATAATATGGGTTTTGTCATTTTGTGGGACACTTGGAAGTCTATGACTTTAATTTTAAATACAATTGCATTGATCTATCCCGGAAAATTACACAAATCTGAGGAGAATTATCCTCGAGATAATTCTCTGAATGTGGGACGAATTTTTAAAATGTAAGACAATTTCTCAAATCCGGGACATTTGTGGGACATCTGGCGACCCTATTAGTGGACGTCAGAACTTCGTCAAAAAGGCCATATATAATGACCTTGGCGATTCAAAAATAGCCGTAGTTGGAAACCTGACACTAATGCGTGGGTAATGCAGCGCGCCCATTTTCCAGGGAGTTGGAAAGTTAGGGGCCATTAGCCGTTTCAAGTCCCTACGCTAAATGAGGTAGGTGTGGTATCTACTGATGAAACTATCTTAAATAATATTAGTTAACCAGTGGAGACCCCGAGCGAAATACCATGGGAAGATCTTTTAGGGACCTTTGTCCCCTCGCTCTTCTTTTCCATATCAATTCAAAACAGAGCAATATTTTCCGTTGAAAATTTGAACGAGGGAACTATGCTATCTGGATATTTAACGGTGTTAAAATTATATTAATATTGCTTACCGATAAAGTATGAAAATCGGAACGTAATGAGTTATCACGTGCAATTTCATTCAAATAATAGGTATGTATTATTGGCAATTATTTTGTAATTAATTGTTATCTATTTGTTTACAAACACGACCATAATGTAAGGGTTAGAACGTGAAATAGCATTCAAATAATATTTTATCGATCAGATAATATGCCTAAGGATCCAAAAAATTCAGCGTACCCAGCTTAATAAGAAATATGTATTATTATAAATTACTGAAAATTATTTGTAAGCACTTCACATCTTTTCGATTTTATTCCTCGTATGGCAATTATAAAATTTCACATTTTTTAAAGTGTCTGATTTCCCCAATATTGGTCTAATTGAAAGTGCACGGATGTTCGCTACATTTCTTCCAATCGGTCGACCCCGAATTCCTAACCCGTTATGAAGTTATAGCCACTAGAAGTCAACAATTTGATTTCGGGCACTATGTACGATTGGCTCGACGATTGGCTTCGACGCGCCATGACTAGAGCTTCAATTATTCTTCAAGGACCGACCCCTAATTCTTAACACGTGACCTAGTTATAGCTCAAAAATTGAATTTCTAAAGTACAAATTTTCAAAAAGTGTACAAAACCAACAACTTTTCACCTTTCGATTTGTTATAACTTAGAAAACATGCCAAGGTCCCAAGGTATGCTTATTAAAAATTTGACTCGAAACAGCTGCATAAAAACTAATGTTTGGGACGGTCAAAGTCAATTTTGTCTATTTTGGCAAACCGTCAAAACTATTAGTGCTGTAATTAGTAAACCGTTTGATTTCTTCAAAACTCCTAACCAAAAAATTCAATAAAAAATGTTCTGTAAATGATAAGACCGCCATGTTTTGTCTGTAACGAGAATCATACAAAGGCAAAACACTGACAAAATTTGGATTGAAATAGAGGTCGGACCGCTGAGATAATGGCAGTTACATTTTGCAAGTCGATTCAATTTTCACAAAAAGCGCGAAAAAGCTTTTGGCCTGCAAAATTAGTTACTTGGCACTATTTTCGTATGAAGGGTATTTTAAATCCCTTTGATGTGTTAAAATTTGAAGCAGACCCATCCATTCGTTCTCCAGATATTTGAGAAAGAAGAGCGTTTTTGAGACGTCAAGGGACAAAAATCCCTTCGGAGTCTCCACTGGTTAAACATGACTTGAATAGAAATCTTTAATATAATCCAGCTAACAAAAGTGTGTGCACGGCTTGACATTCGTGTGTGCATGGCACATTCTAAGCGTATTCATAAAATATGCAATATTCACAGCAATGGCACGAACTAAAATTATTTTTAAATATTTTGTTTATAGTATTTTTCGAAGGACCTAATCTCCATGTACTGAATACCGAGCTCGTCGATAAATACAGACTTTAAATTGGCCAGTCTCCTATTGCCAGTTTTCAAATCACCACTGTATGTAGTTATAATTATGTCGCCAAAATGAAATGTAATAGGTCCTCTTTCTCAGGGTGTTTAATAGTCCTAATTTTAGTCTCGTTGACCTTTTTAGTCTCAAATGACCGATTGCGCCAACTGTTTAACCAGTAGACACCACTTTTCGTTATTGAGTAGATTCCGAACCTGGTTCATTTGGCGATCGAGTTTCACTCGCGTTTGTCTCTAAAACCATACCTTGTATCGCTTCGAAATTGTGCATGCTTAAAGATTAGCTCATTGCCGATCTACCAGTATTTGTCGTCCCTTTTATATTTGCTACAGGATCGTCCAAACCGCGCGTTGTCAAAGTGCGAAGCCGTAAATGCATTTTCTTGATTAAAAAAAATAGTAACTTGGAATTTTGGTTCTCTGCCGAATTCGGGGGAAAAATAACTCTTAGTAACTTTAAGTAGTGTAATAGCCCTAAAACTGAATATTTTTACTAATTCTCTACAATATCTTCGCATTTATCTTGGGAATGCCTTAGTATTTTTTTAATGAAACTATTAGTGTTAGATAGATAGGTCTTCAGTCTTCCCATATATCTATTTAATTTGAAGATTAGTCTTCTAGAAGTATCGCATTCGTGGACAATATAATCGTCACGTTTAGAGAGAGAAATATCGAAAAATTCCGTTTTCGGCTTAAATTGATTTTTCATGAATTCGATACAGTACAAAAATCCCAAGGTACAGTTTTTTTTTAGTTAAAAAATCCATTGACGGCTGAGAAAAGTGGATTTAACTACCGTTTTAAAACTAAAAGAGATATTTTAAGAATAGATGTACCATTAAATCAATAGGGGGATAAATCTTTAATCAGGAAAGATTCAAAACGATACATTGTACGGTCTTCAAGAAAACTGAGAAAGAGAGACCCCGATGTTTATCAATTCAAGGCACACGGGGTGACAAACCATTAAACCACTTCTAAGGCCTTAAAAACACTAAATACGGGCCGGTGGTCAAATTGGCGTAACTAGTTGACAGAGAGATATTCCGGAGGTTTTAGAGAATATCTCATTTGCGCGTTAGGTCTATTTCTGTCCCACCGTTGCGAACCGAATAGAAATCAATTTATAGTATTAAATATGTTTTTGATTCGGATTTAGCGGTTGGGCTTTCATATTTTTTTAACCCGTCGCACAATTATTAGTTTGCTTTTTCTGAATTAGACGTAAAAGTAGTGATGATAATGGACTTCCTTTCCAAATATTGTCACAAAATGATGTAGTTAACGTTTAAATGAATATATGTTTGCGATATTTTTACGGGTTAAACCAAAACTGAAAACCCAACAGTTTAATCTGCATGGATACATTGCGGTGAATGTAAACATATTATTTCGATCATATCCCTACTTAACTGTTCTGAAGCAAAAAAATTGTTAATACTAGACATTCATTTAATTTACTCAGTTCTCAGTATACAGATTAAAAAAAAACATTAATTTATTCTCCGGCCACCAGAGAAAATAACAAAATGAGTCCAAAATATCCTAAAGGTATCATAGGGGTTATTTGTAAAAAGGTATCACATGAGTTAACGAATGTGCGGACAACTTTAGTTTGGCGAGTTTTTGTAATTTATAGTTTTTAGTACAGCGGCTTATAGTCATTTCTAGTTATCAGTGATCATCTAGGGTGATCATCTACTTTAGTGAGACTTCCGGTCCACAATTGGAGGTCTTTTTTATCATCAGCATTGTTACGACAATGGATTAAACAAAATCTGTAGTTATGCTTTAACCCGTACGCTAGAATGTGTGTCGCTCGGCACACATTTTCGTTAATCAGCCCATAACTTCTGTTAGAGCGGTGCTTTTAGACCGGAAGTGACACCGGAAGTGGAGGCTAAAAACCAGAAATTTGTTTTTCGAATCGGGAATCAAACAAAAATTGTTGCCCAAAAAATTAAGTACCTACAGGTACTTAGGAAATGGCACTTTAAAATTTTTTGTTTTTTACAATTTAAGACAGCTGTGTCTTAGTTAGGAAACATCGAGCGGTACTTCTAAACCGAATTTTCTTGCGCATTTTTTAGGATAACTTTCGAGCTCGAATTTCGACCGGAATTGGACGAAAAAACAAAAAATCTGAAAATTTTGGAAAAAAACAGGACAAACATTTATACGACCGACAAATTTGAGCGTATATAGTGGTACTTAACTCTCAATATTCATAGGGGAACTTTTTGACTAAAAAGAAAATTAATTTCGACCAAATGACAACCACTCATCTGTGGCGTGTTAAAGGGAAAACTAAACGACATTATTGGCAGTACATTATACGGAATGCTTTATATGACCACTAGCATGCATATCCATAATCAACAATTTTAAAAAATTAGTCTAGAGATGAAATAATGAGTTTCACAAATGTTTGTCGAGCGACACACATTGCTGCGTAGGCCTAGTTTCATTTTTCTAGCGTACGGGTTAAGGTAACATAAAAATATGATAACGTGGAACTAGAACTATTACTCGTCTCGCGATGTAAACTATTACATCATGTTTCCGATAGAACACAATATCGTCCGTTTCGGTGCCCACGAATTAGGACCGTGTAGAATTCAAACCACAATTATTCATTCTGTCAAAATAATTGATAAGAATTACTAAATTAGGCAAAAATATGGAGATATTTTATTGAAAGCAATCGACAAACGATTGTATGTGAACACATATGATGACTCGACAGTGAGACTCGACGTGATCTCGCTGGCTCAACACTGGATCAACGCTGGATCAGCGCCTCTCACCACTTGATCGTTGTTCCCTTAGGTCAAAAATCGACCAAAAATTTGTTGATAAAACCGCACCGGGAGCAATTTTAGAAAACGTACGACCATCAAGTTACACCTTGTTTAATCGCCCAAGTTGATTTTGATATTTATTACCAAATATGGCGTACTTAAAACTGCCATAACTTACAACCTTAGATCAAAAGTTATATTTCGGAAATTTGTTTCGATTTTATGAGTTTGATTCGAAACATAATTTTCCCATTTTAATCCCTATCAATTAATTGAACTTCTGAACCAGAGTTACGACGATGTTGGAAAATTGTCCGATCGTATATGTTCTTCTCAATCGTTTCACCGGAAAACCAATGAATAGTTTTTAATAAAAGGTCTACTATTAAAAAGCTAAACGTTCACCGTTCAAATGGCGGACATTTTATTAAAAACTATTTATTGATTTTCTGGTGAGACGATCGAGAAGAAAACAAACGACCGGATAATTTTTACAATATCACTGTAGTCTCATTGTGGAAATTTCCCACGACCGATGTTATTCCGCATTTTTTCTGTTCATGTAATCGTTAACTTTCGATTCTGTACGGTATTATGGTTACCTTTACTGATCCCCCCAAAAAATATCTTTTTAAGTCGAAGCTTTTTTGAAATTTCCCTTTAATAGATTCTCTACGGCGTCTCGAGGCTTCCAAGACCTCCTTACTAAGCAAGGAGTCGTCGTTGTCGTAGTCATACTTTGATTCCATCTTATTCAATAGCACCAATTTCAGTGAGGTCTCAGATCTCTCTCATGCTAAACATGTAAATGACCTCTGTAAAAATCACTCCACCGAAAACTCTCCAGCGGGTTGGATCCGGTATGGTTTGTCAATCCCAGGCCAGAGCCAGATACTATTACTACTGATAGCCGTAATCACGCTCGTTTAACCGACTTATTGTTAAAATACTAAAAATTGTTCTTTTTCTGAAACTCGAAGACTAATAAAGGCTCACACATATCATAACATTGACTCCCTTGGCGCAATATCGTGACATTACAAGTCTAAACAGATATTTAAGGCACATTTTGACAAGTAGATACCATTCGACTGAATTATGTGATTTGGTTAATTTAACCCTCTTGTAAAAAATGAGCGAAACCGAACTCAAGTCGTGGGAACAATTTATATTCAGCCATCCGTGCCCATAATTTACACAAATAATATTTTGAATTTACTTACGGCACACCGCAAGACATAAAACTATATAAATAAATGGCTTAATACCCCAAATTAAACCTGATGTGATTCATTGGGTCGGTAGGTACTGTACAATGTATTTCCGTCACCTTGGGTAGTTGAGGTTAGCTAGGAATATCAGCAAGATAATTTTACGCAGAAATTCTAGTCAACGCGTTCATACGTAAGACAAGTGTTTTAACTCTTGTGCACCGTTTTAAGCTTTCTATGCTTAATAAGAAAAGTGATAGAGGTCTAGAAAAGGAAACACAGAACAACCCAATTATTCGGAAAATGTTCGTGATCGCTGAAATCAATTTTCTGAGAGAACGCATAGGAATAGCCGGTTTAAATTTTCAGTCAGATTAGAAATAGCTTGTCGATAACCTGTTCAATTTTTCGATGTAAATTTCCGAATTTTTAGGTTCGCTTCCGGTTGTAATTTTGGGCCACGAGTTTTCTAAAAGCCTGAGCCATAGAATTGTATCCGGACATACTGGTCAACATCTTGATATGAAAGACAGCTGTCATAAATAGAAAAAAAAGTGGAACTCTTCCAATTGTCCTTTGAAGGCATTTATTGACTAAAATTTATTCCACGCCAAAACTCTCAACTCCATAAAAATCAATTTCCTGTTTTTGGGTGGCACGTTCGGTGGTGATTCTGGTCTAAAATGGTCGTAAAATATACGGCGTTAAAATTGGGGGGAGTCCTGGGTAAAGACTCAAACGGTGCACAAGCGTTAACATCTTGTAAAAAATGAGCGAAAACGCTTTATGGAGGTTTGTAACGATTGAGGTCATTTTTGGGTGTTTCATTCAAAGTATATACATCGTTTCCCCGTCGACATATTAACATTACATGTCCGATATAGTTAAAGCACATACCCGTCATGACTTGAATCCGTGACGTCTGACGAACGCTCATGACGTCATGGAAACTACCGAGAAATCCGGAGCTTATTCGAGCCGTTGTGATGTGATTACAGTATTTTGTATATATGTGGCACTTATCTCGAAGACAAACTTAATTGTCGTCTTCGGTAAATTTAGCTTCTTACGTCAGTAAATTGACGATGCATTTTTTAAACTAATTTCGAACTTCCGAGGCATTAGCCTCAAAGATGATGGCCTCCTTTGTGCATACATCTTGACAGTAATGTGACTTAACTGCCAGTTTATGTTACGTTACACCTAGTTCATAATACTACATGGTAATTACATGTGTTCAACGTGACATGCTTTATTGTTCACATTATAAGCCATGCAAATCTTTTGATTGCATGAATAATTCCAGAGCAGTTAGTACAGTACTCGAATCCGATTTATTAAAATATAAATTATAATAGAAAGGTAGTGTCAGTGACACACCAGGTGTTACTACTGTTATTATACGCAAATCTATAGAGAGAAAGGATGGAGGCATTAGACTAGGTTTTCGCTCGTATCGAGACTGACCATCTTTCGTGAATTACGACATATTTTACTCTATGGTAGTTGTCATATATCTGGAATTTCACTTTTTTCTCGAGTTCGCGCCTTTACAAACCCGTGCCGCGAAGATAGAAATTTCCTCTGATCATATGAGGCTCGCGGTGACGTATTAGCGAAGGGAAGTGCGTCCTAATAGAGACCCTTATTTAGCGCTTCTGCCGTTTCAATTGTTTCATTCGACTGCTATATCTTATGCTCAGGATATTGTTCGCCTTGAATATGGCTTGTAATATGGCTATATTTGGCTTGTAAAATTTTAACTCATAATCACTATTTACAATCTTCCTCTCTCCGTGATGAAAACATAAGGTACCGAAGTGTCGATCGGATTATAAGTGAAAGTACGAGAAGTTTCTCATTAACAGGAGGCAGTTTCTTTCAGCTTTGCATCATTCTTTCCGTGACCTGTTTTGCTCCGCGTTTTACTTAAACTTGTCTCACGGCGTGTCGTTCCTTTATTCCTCACTCAGTCTTGACCGTCAGTATCCTTCGTCTTTCGTGGGAAAAATAATAGTAGAAAGTGCTAAAGAACTGTAGTTTAACATATATATATATATTATTTTTTCTTTCTAATTTTTTTTCTTTTGTTTTGCATTCCTTTTCATTATTATTTTCGAATTTACAGTGATTAAATGGAATAATGATAATGGTTATCAGACATAATTAGTTCAGACAATAATAATCATTTGTTTTGCTGGCTTTTACGATAACGATATCATTTATAACATTTAACAATGTAATAGTAGTTGGCTTTAGATATATTTTGGCATCTAGGTTGTCTTTCAGTTTCGATAAATGACTCAGTTGTACAGTACTATTCCATACAATTCTCTATGGTAGACGTTTTGTGCAGCTGTTGTTTGAGAACAAATTTTCGGCTACTACAGAATAATTGAGTGTGGATCTGTGTGGGTGTGAGAATGCACATCCTTTAGTGATCAAGGTCCCTACTGTAAAAAAATGCGTTTTCGCGACTGATTTGTTCTTGCAAATTAGTTGGTTTACATTATCCTACTAAGCATCCAAGATGTGGTATTGAACGCACTAGGCAATCGTAATTACGCCCAGTTAGTCTCGTCTTGCAATGTATGGGAAATTCGTTATAATTTTCCGTTAATATCGAATGAACGAATTTTCTAGAGTCTTTTTGACTAGTCCCATAGTCAAAATATGTGGAACGCTGTGTTAACACAATCCTTTTTTAGGAATGCCACTACATCCATGGTTCGAGGATCAACTGCAATGATATCCGATAAATCATCCAGTTCTATACCGTGATAGATTGTTTCAATGGTGCGGCTTGTTGATATCATTTTCTTTAACGTGTTCTTGAAATTTACCATTTCTTGTGGATCTACGTTAACATTTCCTGCAGTGATGGTAGGTTTATTTATCGGCATGTATTTGAAAAAAGTCTGTGAGTTATTTTGTATGACAGATTTCAATCATTCCATGACGACCATCTTAATGTTCTTGACTTCAGTAATTTGTTTGTCTATGTATACGCTTGCTAGCTGTCATAGATTCATCCAATGTTTCAAAAATACATTTCTGTTTCTAAGGCGGGGTTCAGTATGATCATGTATGGATCGATGGAACCTGCTGTGTAGAAATTTCCAGGTATTGGTATTATAATTATACTTCTCTTGCCACTCCGTGGTGTCATCGATAAACACCAGTTTGTGATGTTCTCTATTGGCATTACTCGGTGGAAACACAATCAACGGTCCATTGCGTGTGATGTTATATAAAATAGTGTCTTCTACTAGATAAGCATTAAGTGTTTCTAAGATATATCTTTATATCTGAGCAGAATCCAGCTGTGCTAATTTTAGTATATTCTTCACGTGTTCCTGTGGGGAATCAGGTGGCATGTTATACAATAAACTATCTACTGCTGACGTTTAATCTACTATTAAGTTAATTGGATAATTGGTAGATTTGAATAAAATATGCTGTAAGGTATGTAATCTTCGCGATATTTCAGTCTGTCCGATCTTGGATCGTAATAAATAAACTAGATGTACTAAGTTATTTCCTATTAGACGTCATTCTGTTTCTGATATAAAGCAGAAGCCAAACCTTTGGGTGAAGCATCATTCATGATGGTGAGTCGTTGTGTATTATCTAGTTTATTTCGGAGTATCTGTTTTGATAGTTATCTTTTGATGTGTTCAAAATTAATATTAAGCTAAGGAGTCCATTCGAAATATACAGATATATAAGTTAGTTTATATAAGTCTTGTGCAATTGTAGTAACATTTCTGCATAATTGAGGCAATAGTAAAGAGGAGCTACATTATCTAATAAGTTATTATAGTAGTTGGTGAAGGTAGTCTGATAAAGCTTTTACGCGTGCATTATCCTGTTGCACACAATGTTTACTAATAACTACGCCAAAAGCTGTAAGTCCCTTGCATCGTAATCGCATTTTCTGGATTTTCTGGAGTGTCTCTACTTTCTCTATTGCGTATCCAAAATTAATATCAACTATATAGATTTTTACATCTTTAATATATTGTGCAATTCGACTTTATATCATGTTCCGGACATCATTACAGATAAATTGCGCTGCCACTTGAGAGTGGATATTGTTTAATTGGAGGTGTAAATTCACACGTAAAATCTTGCCAATATTCGGTATCGCAAATTCGTGGTACGGTTTCAACTTCATCCATACTAATGGTTAGTACACTGATGTTCCGTTCAAGTATGCTCCGCAACTGATCACGATAGTGCTGAGATGCTGTGTTATCTAGACCAAATTGATTATTGTTAAATAATTGATCCAGTTTTAGACCGGAAGTACGGCCGGAAGTTACTGCTGAAAACGATACGTTGATTATTATGAACCGCGAATTGTATAACTAGACATCTTCCAGTGGATACATCAGTATCTACAGGTACCTAGAAAATGACACCTTTATAACTTAAGATAGCTGTGTATTAGATAGGAAAGCGTCGAGCAGCATCCCCGCATAGAATTTTATTTGGCATATTTTAGGGTACCTACCGACCAGAAATGTTGACCGGAAATGAACCTAAAAATTGACAATACGAAATTTTTCATTGAAAAAATGTTCAAATATTCAGCCGGATCACAGCTAAGTGGATAATAAAACAGGCGTTTTACGGCCAGGTATTCCCCCGCAACCTTGATTTTATCGATTTTCAATTATTTCAGAAGTTTTGTGTTTTCGTTGCTCAATTTTTCTAGTAGTTAATTGTACGTGGAATGTTATTCAATTCAAAATAAGAACCTTTAAACGGTATTGTTAATGCAGGTGGATGCAGCCCTCAGAGATATAAAAGGAAGACGCGTAAGTGTTTCGGTTTTAAATCCCTATTCGAAGTATTATTGTTAATGTTAAAAATTCCAAATATTTCTCTAACGTTTAAAAGAAGATGCAAATAATGCTTTGGTCTTACCCACTTCTCAGTTACATCATCTTTGCAACCATAATCGGAGCAGAAATTGCACAGAAAGTACATAAAATTGTGTAATTTTCACTAAAAATGGTCAAAATTCACAGATAATGACTACAAGCTACTGTAAACGCAATCTGCCTTACTTAGCAAGCTATCTGAACTTCACTAGCAGCTTTACTTCGAACAAAATCTATTGAAACGCGAATAATCCTTGACCTTTTAAAAACAAAGCATATTCGAATTCCAATTATTTCAATTGGACTCATATATCAACACGTTGACCAGTATTTCCAGATAAAAATTCGATGGCAAAAGTCGCAGCGCAAAATCACAGCGGAATTGAACCTAAAAATTAAAAATTCGAAAATTTACGTCGAAAAATTGACCAGGTTATCGACTAGCAATAAACAAATATGCTCAAAAGGGTTCACAGGAGTTAAGAACATTCGCCTTTTTACAATTTGAAACAGATGTGACTTCGATAGGAAATTGTCGAACATCATTTCCGGATAGAGATTTAGAGCGTTTATGTTAGGGCACCCACCGACCAGGAATATGGACAGGAAGTGAGCCTAAAAATCGACGTGGAAAATATCAGACGGGAAATAGTTTAGCAGACATTATTTGTGGTGAATCCCCGTAAACATATCAGTACCACGCTTAAGATTTTAAATGTTTTAAAAATTAACTGGTACATACTAAGCCGTTACAGTTATAGAGTTTGATAACCCGAACATTCGTTCACCTCTTCAGCAAGGCGTGGTCCTGTTTCATACCGAATATGCCTTGAGTCGGCTAGTAGATATTAGCTGTCCACTGTCTACACATTAGTCCAGAGGCGAACCCTCCCCCCCCCCTCCAGGAATTCGACGACACGGATATTTGACTTAGCTAGTCTGAT
>SCLF01025161.1:0-12485 GCA_004367975.1 Mesochordaeus erythrocephalus
AAACTGAAAATATAATTTATATTATATGATATTGAAAATAAATGAAAAATAACTAGAAAATTTCAACTTCTTTGAAATCTGAAAATGTTTCAACTATTGCGGTTTCAAATATTGCATGGTCACTGTATTAAATAGATTTAGCAGTATAGTTTAATTACAGAATTCCAACAAAATGTAATGTAAAACGTAAACTAAAATCTCTTGAAGTTACGTGTGCTAAATCTTCTAAATCTATTTATTTAATATAATCTGGCCAAATCGGTACAAACATTTTGTATCGTTGGTCAATTAGTTTTCAGTCGTCCTCCGGTCCTGTAGAGCGCTCCCATTATCAAGCAACCTACACATTGTGCTCAATGCTGCCAAACGACAATATTTACCGAGAGGGTAAATAGAGGATAAAAGTATTTATAGTAGAAGTTTCCATTTTGATCGAATGTAGTTTATTACGGAAAACCAACCACTAGTATATGTCTATGTAAATTCTAGAAAAAATCATCAAAATAAACTCAAAATATTAATTTTAAAACGCTATGCGATAAAACACACCAGATAATGCGTGTTAGACTCGTTTAAGTATAGAAATGGTGGGTCTTAAAGTCGAGCTAGTTACCGTCTCAAAACGTTTCTATATTAACTCGTGAACGCATGAAAAATAAATTCGGTATCCGAATATCGTGATTTTTATTCTCTTTAATTGTCAAACTAAGGTCTGTATACATTGGAACCGGTAAAATTGAGCGCTTGAAGACTGAAGGAATGGAGAATACTGAAACCGAGACTTTTAATTGGCTCTCTGAGGTCTTCCTCCCAAGTGTCAATTTTACCCGTCAAAGCTTAATTGTTTTTGTTTTTTTTTCAGCCAAACGTCCTCGTAAAAGTCATATAAAAAATAAATGCTTTGCCTGCAGTCTTAAAAGCCGTAGAAAAAACTTACCAGCAGTAAACGTACGGCATCGTCTATGCTAACCTCATTTGGCGATCGAGTGTTTACTCACATTTTCCCAGATAACCATACATTGTATCGATTTGAAATTTTGCATGCATAAAGACTATCTCATTGCCGATATAACCGTATTTCTCGCTCCAAAATATCCCTTTTGGATATTAGTACGCTAGCGTTCAAACTGAGCGTTGAGCCATCATTAAATACCATTTCTCAGCCGAAATGCATTTTCTGATTTAAAAAATAATAACTTCTCTATTTGTCCCTCTTCTGGTGCTACCATATTTGCGCATTTATCTTGAGAACTCCTGAGTTGTTTAGCATTAGATAGATAAGTGTTCAGTCTTTCAATATATCTATTTAATTTCGAGGTTCGTCTTATAGAAGCGTCGCATTTGTGGTCAAAGTAATTTTCATGCAAGGCATATTATTTTGTCTCTAATTATCTATAATTATCTATCTAATCTGGCTAGGTTGTTGGTTTCTCTAAGTTGAAATTCTGTCTGTAGTTTACCAGGCATCGGATTATTATACGGAACAAAAAATAAATAATTTATCTACCTTTGGACAGATTTTAGGGATACTTCTCTCTACAGTGTAACATGGAGCTAGGATAGAGACGCAGAGAGAGGAAGAAAGACAGTGCGGATGGTTTTAATTCGTTTTTCTTTAAAAATCGTATCTGAAGTTACAATATGCGTTTAAGCAATAAGTAACATCTTTGAAGCATAAAGTGATCCTTGAAGTTGCCAGAAATAACTACGATGAAAGAGAAAGCATGATGTGTACGACGCACAGTTTTGGACACAGTTTCTGATATAAATACACAGTTCGCTTTGTGATACGGATATATCAATTGAAGACTGTACTGATCCAGAAAGAGTTGAACTTGACCATGGTACAAAAAACCTAATATTGGTTGTAAAATTAGAACATGAAACGGAAGATAATTGGCGGCAAAAACCAACAGGATCCCGGCGAGGGCTTCCGGTACTACCCGAGTAAGTGAAGAATCATGGGAGTGGAACATGCATTTCTGATTTATTTTCTGTATCACATAATCCAGGTGCAACATATGACCTAGTTTTCACCTATAAAACCTAAGATTCAGCCACTTCGATGGGATTCTCTGACAAAGCCATCTATTTCATAAATATATTTGCAAGAAAACCATAGTATTCCTATCAGGATTTATAAAAACTACAACTACGAAGTGTCAATACCTACTGTCAATGCGAACTGCCAATAGTTATGTGTAACCTAGAGAGAATTCTGCATAAAATGTGTGCCAATGGGAGATAATTTTTTTTTTGTGTATAATCCACAGACGCCTTATCAATGTATGGACAAAATTTCAGCTTAGAGAAGTTATTGAGTTGGTTAGATAATTACAGATAAACGAATGTCAATTACATTTTACGCTAATTCTCGAAATTAAATAGATATGTTTAAATATTGAACCGCCGGCTATCTAACGCAAAAAGATTCATCAAAAAATATTACGGCATTCTCGATATACATTCTAAAACGTATAAGACGTATAATTTCTCTCCGAGAGAGAGAAATACAGAAACAAAATCAGTTTTCCGTGTATTAAACTACTTATAGCTGCTAAATATTTAATTGAGAAAATCCATTTGGGGCTGAGAAAATGGCATTTAAATGTAAAAAAGCACTTATTGGAAAATACTGTGTTAAAACTAAAATATATATTTAAAAATCTGCTGGTTAATAATCTGCTCAATCTAGAGTTCTGCACGAAACGATCATTTAGGCGGCTAAGTTATTTATCGTTATTACCAATATGTTCATTATAAAATAAGAATATAGATATTTCAAAACATCTTAGAAAATATAGATATTTCGAAAAATCTTAGAACATATAGATATTTCGAAAAATCTTAGAAAATATAGATATTTCAAAAATCTGAGAAAATATTGATTTCATAAATAAAGATATTTGAGAATAAATTTCAGCCGGTACAATCCTGGAGGCCAGTATCTGGTTCGTCGCCGTCTTGATTGGGGTCGGAGTCACAATTGTGATCATCACAATTTTCTGCTGTGTTCAACATTCAAAGACTGGCAAATATCCCGGTAAGTCTGTTTAAATGCCAGGCAATTCATAACGTATTGGGATGGGGGCGAACTTGGTCTTCCTTGTTGGCCACTTCAACGTGGTCGAATATCACTGCCGAATTGTAGAATTTTAGACTGTTTTTACCCTATTAAAGCTGATTGATTTTTTGTGTTTTCTACATCTGATTTTAATTTTTTTTAATTCGACAGGTTTTCGCGCCATCGAAATTTCATTTCAAACTTCAAAATATGTGTTTTAACCCTCTTGTAAAATAATAATCGAAAACGACATTTTACCGCGATGTGACAAACCCAATTTTATAGCGATTGGAGACTCTTTGTGGTTTTTAATTTATATCCTCCTGTCCCGATAGAATTAAATATACTGTTTATGAGCGTTCCACCATGGGATCACCCAAACTCATGAATCATGGAAAACTACCAATACAGGTAACCGTCCAAGAAGCTTATTGGTCAATCTTATACGTGTACATATTTGCGATATTCTAATTGGATGATAAACAAAGAATGATCCAGTACGCTAAGTTTGTGATATCTGCCTTAAAAATATAATTAAAAGGTGCAATATTTTAAGGAGAGAAAATCCTGGATAAACTTTCTATGACCAATCAAAATTTGAGGCCATTTTTGTGCTCAAAAAGTCAGCTTTTTACAGGGGGGTTAATTTCGAACAAAATAAACAACCCTATATTCAGTACAAACTAAGACGATGGACATGATGGTGGATGAGGGTGGGCGAAGCCCCGAGGACAAGACTTTGCTGCCTTCCCATTCCCCAAGGTTAGGTCTTCGTTGTTCTTGATATATATATTTTGTGATATATATATTTATCTCCTTTTTGTACAATATTTTCCCAAGATTGACAAACTATCACAAGCCGGAAGAGTGTGGCCCGCGCCGCAGCGGGTTATCCAGATCGCTCAGTCGATTGTCCGGAAAGACTGTGCTCGAATTGCGTAGCCGTTTGACCGAGACCGAGGTCCACGACGGCGAAAACTATTACTCGAAAAGTAATCTCGAAATAGCGTCACATGATTCGAGCTCGATTTCGACCTTGAACCAGAGTGGGTCATCCCACTTTTTCTCCGATACAGAATCGGCCATCAATTCTAAACATGTGTCCCAAAAGGTGGTTAACCAGACATAATATAGATACCGGATGTAAATCCAGGAATAGAATACGGATCCAGGAACTTCCGGATCTGGACTTAGAAGTCCAAATTTAACCATTATTAACTGCCAGATGACCTAAACCTTATTATTCGTTTGACCTGTTACGGTCTTAAAACTGGTTGGATGTTTGATTGACCCCTACTGATCCCTAAATTGGACGTGTATTTTTTGGAACAGTTTTTAGACCGGAAGTAGCGCCGGAAGTGTAATCTATAAACCCGAAATTGATTATTTTGTATCGTGAATGACACCAAATTGTTACCCGGGACGACCTCTAGTCGAAAACTACCATCCTAAAATTTAAGTACCTACAGGTACTTAGGAAATCACGCCTTAAAAAATATATTTTTTTTTAAATTTAAGATTGCTGTGTATTGGATAGGAAAATATCAAACAGTATTCCCGCCTAGAATTTTAATGCGCCGGGGGTAATATTGGCAACCGTATATTTTTTTTTCTCGAGCCGTTTCGCCGGAAAATCCCGGTGCTGTAGTTTGTTCAAAGAACTGATAGGAACACCATGTTCAGACTTGCGTTTTAACTGTCCTTGCGTCGCTTATTACGTTACTTGTAATCATAGTTTAGTGTAGCAGGTATCATTAAATACACTGGTTATGGAAAACCGTCTGATCGTAGGCGTACTTTGTGTGTGTCTAATTCGTTAATGGCCTGCCAAGTGTTTGAGTAAAGATTAGTTGATTCGTATATTTGATCGCGCCAATTGATCACGCGGTCAATGAAAAGACCTAAATTTCGTACACCTAATATAGCTGCGCGCGGAAATTAAACGCTCCCAATTGGTCTCTCCCAATCAGACACTTTCTCCATAATCAGTGTAGAGGTATATTTTCAGTGTTTAGAAGTATTTTGCAGAAAGTTTCAAGTTTTAAGGACATAGATAACTGCCTGCTCACGGATAGCCGTGTGCAACACGCAATTTCCTTATAAAATAAGAGTTCCAGAACACACTTCCAATCCCTTTTTCTATCTTCTAACCTAAAGTTATGCTATTATCTAAACGGTACATGGTCGCGACATTTTTTTGCTCTAGATATGAATTAACCAGTGGATTCCCCGGAGGCCAAAAGTGTCCACGACGACCCTTCTTTTGCATATATCTCGAGAACCAGCATTACTGCTTCAAAACTGAGTACATGGTTCACAAATAAGTTTTAAAAACTAGGTCTCGATGAAAAATGTTGTATATTCGGTGATGGCTTAAAACGTGGCAGTAATATGTATGCCGATTGAAAGTCTCTATTTATTGACACCCACGAAATTCGGTAAATGGAGATTAGGTTCTTAGAAACTATAGACGTTATTCGATTTTTTGTTACCAGGCCTTAAACATTTGAAATCTTCCCCTCCATTACAAAATTGGATGTTTTTGAATCATTAGTTAGAAAAGCGGTCGCGTCCATGTTGGATATAAACTGGTTATCGTAATTTTCTAATATGTCGTGTAATTCTTTTCTATCAAAGTAAAATTGTAATCCACAACTTTCAAATTTTTGTTTTTCTGAAAGCAGCTTAACAAATGTTTGCTTCCATATCAATCATATTCTCCTGGATATTTGTAACTAATACTGCCGGCAATCGCATTTACTAACAAGCTGTGCACTAGTTGGTATTACTATTCGGAGTTCAAACGCTAGATTATAAGTTAAAATTAATAAGTAAAAACGAACGCTAGATTATAGACTTTATTAGTGGGAACTAAAATATAAATCCTCTGACGAATCGGCGCGATCCAACCCAAACTAGTTACTGCCACCTTTACCGACAATATTCTAGGTATTGTTGTTACCGACACTATTCCTCTCTCTGCGAAAGTCTAGACGGTTTGCAAAATATCGGACTTCGATTTAAATTCAAATTATACTTGTACTTAGTCTTTGTAACGGTGTTACAGTAGAACAAAAATAAGTGTCTTAGCGTTTGCACAACATTTTGTATGGAAGAAACAGCCATGCAATGTGGTTTTTTTTGCAGAAAATCCAAACGTTTGCTAACTTCAACTTTAGTTATCTTAGCTGTAAGAGTTAGTTTTCAATTAGGATTATACTTCTGCACAGCCCTTGTAACGGTGTTGTAGTAGAAATAAAACAAACAAATTTGTTAAAAAACGGCAATTGACTATGTTTAGTCGGGAATTACAACAAATTGTTGCCAAAGACAGCTATGTCTCAGATAGGAAAACATTCCAGCCATGAATTTTATTGCACTTATTTCAAGCGCAATTTTCGTTGAAAATTTGTCGAGTTATCGGTCGGGCCATAATTTAGTCCACAAAAAATAGGCTTGCCAACTTGATTTATTCTATTATGAATTACTCGTGATTACTCATGATTTTATTCGGCTTTATCAACGAAAATTAATAAGAGATACATAACTAATAGTAGCATGGCCGACCTTAGCAACTAAAAAAGGCTAGGCCATAATAGTTACAGAGTTTGATAACCCGAACACACAATGAGTACCCTAGAGTAGACGCGCAAATAAGTATTTAGGGTTTTTAATCTGGGTTCGACCTAATATTATTACAGCATCCTCAATTACATCATCCTTGAAACAATTTTTGGACCAGAAATAGCACCAAATGTCACCCACAGTTCACGATAGTAACTAGTAATGACTACAAGATGCTGAAAATGCAAGTTACATTTCTATGAAAGCAAGCTGATCGACACAAGAAGCTTGATTGCGATATAACTCTATTTCAAACGATATGTTTCCGATGCTTCTTCACCCCTAGATTTTAAAAGAAAAGAGAGACTGCTCGCCTTTGGGCCGCCGTACAAATTCTGGATAGCATTTTAGGTCGAGACCCAATTCTTTAAAACGAAAACTCGACTTATTTCGTCAGTTTTTAGTCAATAAAATATATTTCGTAGGAGATAAGAAACTTTGCTTATATTTTGTTCTGTAGTACAACTGAGATAATTGTAGTTAAAAAACAACTATGTTGGTCTGCCAAATTAGTTATATGAAATATTTTCCATGGAGACTTAGTTTATTTGGAAAAACTATTTGTAAACTCTAATCATTCAAATACGTTTTTTCGTTCTCAAGATATCCACAAAATAAGGGCCTAGTGACAATTTTAGTCACATTCGAGTCCACACGTTAACGAGGTCGGGTACCCTTAACCGAGTAATCCACTGTAACTTATATCTACCTATATTTTCCTTGAATTTTTTCACATACTTTTCCTTTTGCCACTTTTCTTATTTTCCTAAAACAGGCAAATAAACAACAATATCACTAAATGTTAGTTCTTGTAAAAGTAGGGCTAGTGGACAAGTTTTTCCATGTTAGCGAAATAACTGTTAAAATGCAAGGTTGATATTGATACTTTTAACTAGCGGATACCGCAAACCCGACTTCCTGTGGATACCTCGGACGGCCAAAACGTCCACCGTTCTTCTATTCCATCTGAAGCCAAAAATGAACAATATTGTCCGTTGAAATTTTGAACGATGGAAGCTACGCTATCTGGCTATTTAACGGTGTTAAAATTCTATAGGTATTTCTTACTGATAAAGTATTAGTAGCCATAATATAATGGTCATACACGCGAAGTTTTATTCAAATGCAATTCTCTCATTCATAGTGTACCTGGTGTAATAACAACTCTGTATTATAAAAAAATTCACTAATTATTTGACAGTCATTCTCTTGTTAGCTTTGTCGACTACAAAGCATATAAGTAAGTTTCGGTCATAAATATAAAAGTTAGATTTATAACTCATTCAGCAAAGTTATGTTAGTCTAGTGGTAGGATACCGAACTCATGAGTACGTTGACCCGGGTTCGATCCCCAGACATGTCAGAATATTTCCAAGTTAAAAAATTAGTCATTCCTCCTCAGGCCATACGCTAACACTCTTATGCACACGCTTACCTGGGTTTCTCTCTTCCTCCTTGTGCAGGTCCTATGCGTTGGTGGTTACATCGAACGATAAAGAAAATCAACAAAGAAAATCGAAATTACTTGTTTATAGTCAGTAAAAATATTCTGTATGATCCAAGGCAGCGTTTTTTCCTATGCGAACAATCATACACAGCCTAAGAATTGGAAATTTTTTGAATTGAAATCGAAGCCCTACAGCGGAAATAATGACAGTTGAAGTTTGCACACTGTCTGGATTTTCGCAGAGAGGAGATAAAGCGTTTTTCATCGGGACTTAGTTTGTTTGAAAAGTCAAAATTTTAGCCGGTACGTTCACTCATTCTCGAGATATCTGAGAAAGAAAAGGGTTTTGTCCCACTACGGTATCCACGGGTTAAAACTTCAATTTTAACTTGACGGGAGTAGGTAATTTTATCCCTTGATTTGAAGGCGTTTATACCCTTATTAACACTAACCAAAACACGTAATTCAGGCTTAGTTTTCACTATTTATTCAAATAAACCTATTTTAGTCCGAGTAAAATGGTCTCCCATGGCGAGTATGTGTCTGAAATGCGAAAAATTTCTTCCGAGTCTGATTCAATTGTCGGATTTGGCGTGGATGGCCACGTTACTCGCCACTATACGGAAAACGGATCATTCATTGGACAATATAGAAAGGACCATAGTCAACGCAATAGGTACGCCAACACAAATAGAATGTAAATAGCGACGCAAACAGACAAAGTCTTTTCAACAGTGTAAACATTAGCTTATTCGTGTATTAAAAGGGCCTTTTAATTAAACGTCAATAATACATATAATGCGAAAATAAGCCAAGTTACCTCAACAGTGTAAGCAGTAGCCAATTCGGGTATTCAAAATACATTTTGAATCAACCGCATGTGAACGAAATATTAACTCATGTGCACCGTTTGAGCCTATTTTTACTCATCGACCAGTTTTTTGCGTTTTACTCGCAACTGAGTACGCCACATATTTTAAAACCATTTTTAGACCGGAAGTACGATCGCTACCCAAAAACCGGAAAATATTTTTTGGAGTTGAGAGTTACATATAATTTTTGCGTGGGATAAATTTAGTCAAAAAATACCTTCAAAACATTGCGGGGTACCTAACAAATGGCAAATGGTTACATATCAACAGAAGAGTTTGAGAGAACTTGCGGCCCAAAAGTACAACCGCAAGTGAACCTAAAAATTAAAAATTCTAAAATTTACGTCGAAACATTGCCCGTATTGTCGACTATCTCTTTCTTTTAAGAAAGTGAAAATATAAGCCGGCTAGACCTATGCGTTTTCTCAGTAAATAGATTTCAGCGTTTACGAACATTTTTGAGGCTAATTGTGATTTTCCATGTTTGTTTCCTCTAGACTTTGCTTTCTTAACTTATTAAAATAACATTTATAGACCCAATAGCATTGAAAACAACAAACAAATAGTTCTCGAGATTAGTCATGAGTCTAAATTTGCTCAAAACGGCGCATAAGGGTTATGTTCCAAAAACGGTGCGCAGGAGTTAAGCGTGAATAAATATTTCGTTTTATATTCAGTTGATTCAGACTCAATTTTGGGATGCGTGAATGGGCTGATATTAACACTGTTGAAGTCACTTTGTTTGTCATAATTGATTCTATTATGATGCAACTAATACGCAAGCTGTTGAAAAGACTTTGACTGTTTTATCCATCGCTATTTACATTATGCTGAGTTCCGCTAACCGTTAATTCTGGTATCCTAACCTTAACTTCAGTATTGAAAGTGGCAATAGTCCAGAAGAAGCCGATTTGAAAACTTTTGCTCCAGTCTAACCTCATTAACATTCGCCAGCAATTTCCTGAAGCCTTTTGAACTACCGCCTTTTGACTTGCTGTCTTCTGGCTACAATTACGTGTAATAATTTTTGGCTGAATTTGATTCTTTCCCAGATTTACTAAATTTGCATCCATTTTATTTCAAAAATGTCGTTAACCGCATGAAAGAGTTAATTAAGGGTCGTAACGAACAAGGGGAGTCCGACCAAACTACGCTAACCCTAATTTTGCTCTCCAATTTAACAACCCTTTGTGCATATTTAAATGTTTGAAATAGTTGTTAAATTATAGAGCAAAAGTAGGGTTGGCATAGTTAACCCTAATATTCCGCCCAACCCTAACTTTAGGGTTGGACCTATTTCAAAAATTATTTTCATTTTTTAATTTTGTTTTTATACTTTCCCCTATCTGGACTTCCCTTTATCGTATTAAGCCTTAAATCCCTTGTGCATTATTGCACTAATCTAATATGAATTAACCTACGCATTATTTCAGTAACGCGCCAGGGAATTACTAAATATACCATGTAACTATTGCTCGGAATGGATAAAATGCAAAGTTTTCCCATCAATACAGGATTATTTTAGCTTTCCGCCACGTGGAACAATTTCGGAGTATTTCCGAAATTTTGTATTACTGAATACTTTCATTAATGCACACGGTGTCACTAGGGTGACCAGATGTTGCGCATATGGAAAACATATAATATAATTATCTCGTCTAAGATAAGTTACGTTAGGCGTATCCCGTTGAGACTCGCTTCAGCGAATTAAAATATTAATTCGAAAATCTCCCGAAGAAGTTAATTATGTAATATAAGTACCTAAATACAGTAAACTAAGTACCTAAATACATTAAACCAAGTACCTAAATACATTATACTAAGTACGTGAATAAATTATTTCCGAAAATAATAATAATAAGTAAGCTAGTAAGTAAAACTAAACTGGCAAATAGTTATTTGAGTAACAGACAACATCTACTGGATTCATTTCCGTAAACATTATAGATAATGAAACCTATCTATAGATTCTCATGATTTTTTTAGGTTAGGATATGGGTCCGGTTTTTAACTCTCACACAACCTTTGAGCTCAAACGGTTCCAAAATTTTTACTTAAATTTTTCTTCTCTGAAAGCTACTAATGTATTAATTTACTTAACCGTCTTGTAAACATTTACACGTATTCGCCGTACTTATAATCGGCATTTTATGTCGTAAGAATTTTGTAACTGCTGAACTATATTTTGTAGCGATTGGGTCATTTTTTGGGTTTTTCATTCACAGACTGTAGATAAACCATTACCTCACGGCTGTATGTGTATTCATGGGATTAAATATCACCCCTTTAAACTGTTCTTAAACGCCCTTTTATGACGTCATCTTTAAAGGAAAAAAACAGGAGCTGAATGGTTTTTGAACCCAGAACCTTACACTTATTAATTTGGAACGGACTTATTCCGCTAAGAATCCGGTAAAATTCTATGAATATTCAATTGGACAACTGGTTTATCCCAAGTGATCCCAAGTTATAAAGAATGATGAAGCACATCTCTGGAAATAAATTAACTATAACTTGGATTCAATTCCGAGCTAATACATCAATTTCATCAAATATCCGACGAATTTCACGAATTTTTTACGAGTGCAATTTTGCAAGTATTGCACCACAAACGATTGCACCACACACGGATATTTGACTTTTAGCAAAAATTTCCTGAAATTCTCCAGTTTTTTGGCGCATCAGATAGATTTTCAATATAACATGATATGTCGACTAGGGTTCGAGTCCATCGTGAGTCAGATTTATTCCAAGGGTTAATAGTGAAGAGGAATGAATCATTTTCTCCCGTCATCTCGTCTAGTAAATTAAAACTCATTTATCAGTATAATATATTTTGGACTACTGGTTGAGTTTTAAGCTGGTTAGCGTAAAGTCGTGGGTTCAAAACACAGTGGACCTAAAGTGTCGATTATAAGTATGCCTAACGCTAATAAATGTTTACAAGAGGGTTAACAATATAAAATTAAAGATATTCGAAATGTTTTCCCCATAAGAGTCGCTAATAACCCGTGGAGGTATATTATATTTATATTAAATGTTTATATATTTATTTAAAATAAATAAATCCAAATTTTTTTGGCCTGTGACCGTACCACTATTCGTACCAGTTTTTCACAATCTGTAAAAAGCTATGTTTTAAATATAGAGTGACCAAATGGGTTTGTTCAAAATACGAGACACACAAATTTCTTAAATCTGTGGTTTTCTTAGGTACGGAACGATTTCTCAAGTGCGGGACACCCGACAACGCTAAAATGAGGGATTGTCATGTCAAAATGACAAATATCGGCCTTTAAATATTCTTATGTATCAATGAATTTCGGGGTCACTTCGATAAATTTAGGACCAATTTAGGAGCAATTTTTGATACAACTCCGATTTTCGTAAATTTTAGCGTAAATTTGATTAATTTCGCCGATAAATTTTTAGAATAAACACCGCTAAATTTCGTAAAATTTCGGCATAAATTCGTGAA
>SCLF01025272.1:0-12484 GCA_004367975.1 Mesochordaeus erythrocephalus
CTTTCGAGCCAATTCGACCCTTAAAATGTGATATGTTATAAGGTTTGGCTTCACGATCAAAGTTTTACATTACCAAAAGTTCGTACAATTGTTTCTTCTCAAGTGAAATATTGTGAAATTGTAAATTACCATAACCTGAGAAGAATCAATTATACATACTTTTGGTAATGTAAAACTTTGACCGTGAAACCAAACCCTATAACATGCGTAATTAATAGTTAAATAAAAAATTATAAATGGAATATTATATATGGGAGTTAATTCCCGTCAGAATGATCACGTGTTTTATAAATAGAACATTTGTTGAACCTTGTATTGGTGATGACGTCATAACGTGCTCTAGAAACGGAAATCACCCCATGGTGAGGACAAAAAGATGACGCACATAGCACGGGACAGCAAGAGTGAAATAGGGACCGAAGCAGTATCTTGTAAAAACATTTCGACGAAGACAATAATATGGGGCAATATTTATGTTCGTTATTTAATATAAAACCAGAAACCATGTACTGTGTGAGTTGGAATCCGCCAGAGAAAAAAAACACTGAAGGAAAAGATAAGTTAAAACAGTAAATAAACCTTTATTTCAGAAAGACAATTGAAATGAATTTATTGATGAGGAGCGCGCGACAGACTACTACTATGCCGATCTGACACCCTAGGAGATGGAACCGCGAGGATCCTGAAAAGGAAGGATGATGATACGAAAAAAATATTTGAACAAGCAAAAGAGTTTTTAGGAATGAGGAAAATATAGCCAAACAATCCTCCAAATAAAACTGGATCTGGGTGAAGAGGTACATCCAATCGATGACATGACGTGGAGGCAGCAAAAGAACAACTTGATGCAGCTGCCGCGAAAACTATGGAAGAACACTCAAAATTTAAAAAACATTTTGTCAATCTCAAAGGTCAGATAAGTGAAGACAAGCGCAGGTGGTAAGGCGTCGCCTTCCAGGCCTGTGTGCGTGGAATGAGAAAGGCTTTACCAGAGAAATTTTCTTATTTTGCCAGCTTAGTGGCAGTAACAATGTCGGAACACGGTGTTCAACGTCACAGATGTAGAAGTATCAGCCAGAAAGCTACTGCCATGAAGAACAGCTACGAGCTGAAAGAAATGGCACTTCGTCGATCATAACCATAATACCGTGCGGAAAGCACGGCGGACGAATCATTGGTACGAATAGGCCATATGCCAATGAACAAGTTTTAGGCTTAGACTTAGATATGTCCAAGGATGGCGAACGTAATATAAAGTACGCACCGGAGACATTTTCAAACACGTTCAGAGGTAATATGTTTAGACGATGAGGTTATAGTAGAAGTTTTAGAGGAACATTGACTAAAGGATCACCAGAAAGAAGTTTGAGGAGAGTAGAGTGTAGATCCATGCCCACATATGAGGCAAGTGAAAGAACACATCAAAATAAGGCCCTGGTAGAGGATGTAAAAACGATTGTTGACCTACTTCAAAATATTTATTAAGATTGAGACGCAGGCCTCAAGCAGGGAAGCAATTCCGAAAGGAAATTGTTCCTAACGACATGCATGAGAAAGAATGGGACTTACAATAAATTGGGAATTGGCGAAATAGAAACAGTCCTTTTTCCGTGCGTGGAAACAGACGTGTCAACTTGTCTTAAATTGATCATCAGAGAAAAAGCGTCCGAGTGTAAACCAAGCAGGAAACATATCCAGGTAAAGACTCGAATCGAAACTCTGCTAGGAAATAAACCTCACATAGGACTGCTTGCGGGGTTATGCACGCTACAGAAACTAGAGTTTAGAGAATATAATTATAAAGCAGAGTAATCTGAAATAACTTTTTAGCTCCTAAAGATGGGCTTAAATTGTGATACCAATAACTGAAAAAGGAGGGCCAGTTCCCTGTTATAGAGTTTCATCGTTACAGTTAAAATAGTGAACAGCGCAGTGAGAAGGCTGGAACTATTATACAGATATTCTAAAACCTTCGCCATCTTTCACCCCCTCCGTTATCTATTATAACCCCAAATTCTCCGCGAAAATGAAAACCTTTTAGACATTAACGATATAATTGTAAACCTTCCTGCTTTTTAACTTATTGATTTCTTTAGCTACCGTTTCGCTGTCCTTGCTTCTCTGCAATTGCCACCTTTAGTTCACGACAGCATACATCATGCTAAAATGCTTCCTACAAAGTTTGTATGGTCTTCATGCCGAATAATTGTAAATTAGTTGGAAAACTGCAGTCATTGTTTCCTTGTAAGTCACGATTATAATTGTTTGAACGGACGTAAATTAATTGTGCGCCATCCCGATAAATATGTTTTTTTGGTATTTGAAAGATGTATTACATGTATTTATGAAACATTGTGTTTTAACAACCACCAATATCTTTCAGAAATGAGATTTTCGAGAGTTTTCCAAAATTTACCGTATAAAACCCAAATGTTGAAAAATGAACTTCAAAAACCTATGTGGGAGTTTACAGCAGCAGAATTAAGCGGAAAGGATTTCAGACTACAAGGTCCACCACGTGATCGGGAAAATCCACGCCTTGCTCCCCATCTAGGTTAAATCTATTCTAATTGTGGCTTATGTAATTGAATGGATTCAGATCCTTCTTGTTATTTTACGGCTGTCCCTCGTGATATTGAAAACCGGAGTTGGGTTGGTTCTAAAATTGGAAACAGATCGAGTTTGGTTGAGGAAGTTCATGGTAGAGACCTTCATGATGACCTGTTCATATTTACAAAAAGATACTGTATTGTTATGGACCGCAGAAGATGTGGGCAATCACCTCAAGTTCACGCTAACAGAGGTTTATATATATAATTTGTAGTATATTTGACGTGCACCAAAATGATAGCGAGTCTGTTGTGAATAAGTATTCCATGTCCGATTTGGTGCAGAATCTGTTAAGAAAAAACTGTCGTAGAAAATCTGATACATATAGTATAGATTTGTTCGATATTATTCTGCGAGACATGCGAGCCGAACGTCCAGCTTATAACATTCATACGAAAAACAAGGTCGATATTGAACTATTAGGACAGTATGATGGGCAACCTAACAAATATAACGAGAAAATATTGTCATTGGATATCAATAAAATTCTGTATTATGTTGGTTTAGGATGTGTATCTACAATATTATGTTTGAACTTTATTTACTGTCGCTATTTATAAATAAATTGAGATATTAGGACAGGTGTGAGTATCGGGCAAGATGTTTCTGAATTATTGGGAATCATGGGCATTCTTCCTGTGCACCCTATAAGTAACCTCCGGTTAAAAAAGCTCCATGAAACACGCAAAAATCTTCAAGCTCGGGAGTCATTAACTATGCTTGAACAGGAAAATGCCTTGGAAGCCGTTTTCAAGCGGTTAGCCGCGGAAGATCAGGAAGCTAGAATAGAACGGGATGGGTTTGATACGTTATTTTACAAGAAAGGTTGTAGTTTAAGTTTTTGTATATTGTAAATTAACGTTATTTCAGCTGACTGGACTCGCCAAAACGTAAAGACAGCCAATGGAAATTTGAAACAAAACTAATATCTGCGAAAGCAGAAAATTCGATACTCTTAAAGGATATATCAACGCTTTAAAATAAGCCTGCTAATAAATTACTCCTTTACAGATAATTACACTTTAGAAGGAATGATTAATCAGATCCATATCGGTAGAAAGCTTAATAGGCGTATTATTATAAATCCGCGGTCGTTTGTGGTCGAACCATCTCAAATTACATTTAGATGGCGACAGATTTACAGATCGGACGCCAAATGCTATAAAGGAAATCAGTATCTATGAAGGAGGCAATAATGACGCCGTGAACTTTTTGCAACATATATGACATTATTCGAAGGGCCGACTAAAATATATAGTTTATAATAGTATTCATTCATAATTAAGCTGCTTCTGTCCTTCAGCTTGCATTTTCAGCCGATTATAGTCCTTTTGTTGCAAAAATGATATAATTGAGAAGTCGATAAGACCAAAGACTTATTTGCATTTTCATTCAAAAGAAAGAGAAATATAGGGAATTTCTTTCATCAGTAATATTAGGTCTAATCCAGATAAAATAGCCTAAATACGTATGTGCGCGTCTACTGTAGGGAACTATATGCTTAGAACTGATTCTTCTCAAGATATGGTAATTTTAAAAAGTGAAATTGGGTTTTTTGGGTTAACTGTACGAGGAGTATAATTTTGGACATTCTGAAAACATATTCGGAACCGCAAGAAAAAAACTCTATCAGACTAGCCAAGCCTCGTTAACCTCTGGGGTAACTTATAGGTGGGGTTGGCTTTGGACAGGCCTGTAGTAGTCAGATATTAAAAACCAATTGTTTCTTGAATGTAAGTTTGAATCAATTCTGAATTTTTTTTAAACCTTAATTTAAAATTGTCTATCGAATCTTCAGAGACACCATGTGTCGTTACGGAGCCGATTGTGATCAAAATATGTCCGACTAAAAATCTTCCGCATCCTCGAAGTAAAAATGTCATTCTAATACACATGTGTAAAAAACTGCCCCCGCTAACCCTTGAAGTGGGAACTGATCGGTTAGCGAGGCTGCTAGAGCTTTTCCTCGCAGTTCCGAATCTGTTCTCCGAATATGTAATATTATACGGTGTCATACAGTTAACCCCCCTTAAAAAAAGAAAACGTGAAAAAGACCTTTTTGAAAAAAAAATGTTAATTTTAATTCGTAAGTGCATACCAGCTCACCGAACTAAATTGTACTGGATTAAGTAGACCCGAGGGCATCCAATAAAAGTATGGAACAAATACTACGATTACTTGTTTTAAAGCTACGGACCTCGAAAGTCACATTGTTCAAAAACGGAAAAAATTTATTTCATCGTCCTGGAATTTATTTTTTACGCAATTGTTTCGAGTCGAATGTTTAGTGAACGAACTTTGGGACCTTAGCATTTTTTCTAAATCATAAGAAAATTGTGTACTTTAGAAATCCCATTTTTGGGCTATCACTAGGTCACGTGTTAAGAATTCGGGGTCGCTCATTTGAGAAGAAATGAAGCTGGAGTCATGACGCGTCGAATAAGTCCACCTTCGAGCCAGTCGGACATATTTCCCGAAATTAAAATTATGACTACATAACGGGTAAGCTATCAGTTGCCCCGGGGAGACCAATAGTTTAGGGTTCTCCTCGATTATGAATTTTGACCGTAAGTGAACCTACAAATTGAAAATACGACGTTTTCGCCGAAAAATTGGTTGAGGTATTCCCGAGATTGGATAAATCCCATCAATTAGTAATAGATACATAATTAATTAGAGTATGACCTATATGAAAAAATTAGCAGTATTTCATAGTTACTCATACAGACTAGGCCTTTATAGTTATAGAGCTTTATAATCCGAACACCAAAATAGTACCAAAGATCCGCATATCCGTACTTAGAGTTTTTAATCTGAATACAAACAAATATTATTGATGATTGAAATTTCGTATATTTCACTGTCGTTTAAAAGCAGATGCAAAGAAGACTTTGATCTTACAAGCTGCTTAAAATACAACCCGTCTTACTATGCGTGCAAGCTGAACGACACAAGCAGCCTGGTTGTGATATAACTCTACTTGAAACCGTACATTCATACAGTCCTTCACCCTAACATAAACCGAGTGAAAATCAAATCAATAACAAAATTCTAAATTTTGAAGATGGAAATTAATATATTTTGATGTTGGTCAAATCGGTTTAAAAATTTGTCTACGGGGTACTTTTTAAAAAGGATATATTATTATGCTTAATCTGATCGTAACATTAGTTTCAACCTTCGGTAGAGATCGGAAACGTCGCAGGAAGTGAAATATAAAGCGAGAGACGATTTCATTAACCACTAAAGTGCAGTTTCTAGATGATAATCCTCAAATTTATACATACCTTGAAAGACTTAAGCCTTGGGTTTTTAATGCTAACATTTTTATTAAAATATGCAACAGGTTTCGTTATGGCTGCCAAAACGTCGCAAGAGTTGAAAGGGAGCGAGAGAAAAAAAATACTGTTTATGTTGCATTTGATACAACGCTAAAATTTAAAGGTGGAAGTTTTTTTAATTCAGAAAATTCACTTACGGCTCCGAAAATCTATTTAACGGTGACAAATTATTTTGTGCAACGCTCAATTTGGCCGCTACTGTACTAAAACCAATAGAGATTGTTTCAACAGACATACCATTAAGTCGGCAATGGATAAATGTGTAACCACGCAACATTTGAAAAGGATACAACGAACATCTTTCGAGAAAATGAGACAGAGACGCCCTTTCTCAAAAGAGGCAGGGTATCTGCTGGTTAAAGAAATTTTTCATTAATTTAGTTCGCTCACCGCGGAATCACCAGTATCTGGAATAAATACATATTACGCATAAGTGAGGAAAAGCCGATTTCCCCCAAGTATCCAAGCAGTTCAGAAAAATACAATATGTAATTGGAAAGAGCACCAGAATCCTTGCATTATTTATATTCGCCAGGATAGTGCTTTATATGAGTACTGAGTGGAATAATTTCTTATTTTGTTTACGTGATTTTGAAGCAGCTTTATTCAGGATTTGATTCAAAATAGACGTAGGTAAATTCTATGAAGTTGTCACAATCCACTTAACACCAGATGAATGTACATTTTGTGGGTTTTGCTGAAATGTGTAAGATTAGAAGGCCATCACAATTCTAATGTACCTACAATATTAATAGTATTGACTAGAAAACATCTTTATTTTAGGAGAAAAAATGTTCTAACTGTAATAAAGCAATATTTTTGTCATTCCATTGTGACTTAGATAAGGGGGTTACCATATTAATACTACTTAATACGCTCCTTGTCGTCCATTCTCCCATAAGTTTTTCCGCGATAAGTTACCATCGATTAAATTTTATGAATTAAACCATGTTAATAATAATTTGTTACAACTGACTAACTGGCTCTAATATTTCACGCAGACATATGAACAAAGCTTAACTCCCAAGGACTAATTTGTGCACATTTGCACGCCGGCCTATATTTCTTGAAAATAAGGCTTCAGCTTTCATCCAATCGAGTTGATACCCTTCACACTTTAATTTTCAAATTTTTTTTTACGTACTGTGACCGGAAGTACTGGGTAAAAATTTTCACATTTTTAAAGTGTCTGATTTTCCCCGAAATAAGTCTCATTCAACGCAGACGGATGTCCACTACATTTCTTCTCCTGTCACCGACCCCGAATTCCTAACCCGGCTCGAAAGTGGGCTTATTCGACGCGTCATGACTCCAGCTGCAATTCTTCTCAAAGGACTGACCCCGAGTTCTTAACACGTGACCTAGTTATAGTCCAATTTTTAAAAAGTGACAAAATCCCCCAGTAAGTTCCTTCCTATAGATTTTGGAGACAGTTGTAAATATATAGGCATCAAAGGAAATACTTATCAGACTTCAATTTAGTCTAACGAAATTTTTCGGCGTGAATTAACCGGATATTTAAAATGTGCAATATGAAATATCCATAAGGTTCCTTCCTGAGAACCCCTGGAGACTTTGGAGACCTCGGAGACAAAAACTAATACCAGATTCGAAATCTGAGGACCTGATTTACCCCTAGAGCTAGAAATTATCAAAAAATATTAATTCCTTTGTTGTTTTTTGTGCTGCGTGCAGATGTTCACAAATTAGTCCTAACGGATTGTCTACCAATTAGTCCTTGGGAGTTAAAATCGAATTGTTTCTCGGTCGCCCTTTATCCAACGCGAACGGGAAATACCGGTAACTAGGACATCTCTTAAGCAACTAAAACGCCCTAATAGGGAAAGGACCCCGTTATTACGGTTCTAGAAGTGGTTGAATGTTTGTACGTAGAATTTTTTGCGACACTTTTAGACCGGAAGTGTCAGATGGGAATTGATCATTTTTAATCCGTATTAGACCAAAAACTGCGAAATTTTTTACATCGCTAAAATCAGTAATATTTGTTTTATGATCAATTAAAACTTCCAAGTTCTGGGAGATCAGCACCAAAAATTGTGGCTACTTCTGCGGTCAAATAGTCACATCGTGACAGCTTTTTACAAGAGGGTCTTAGATAGGAAAACATCGATGAGTATTTCCACCCAGAATTGTATTGCGTTTATGTAAGGGTACCCGTGGGCCCGCAAAGTTTATTTAATCGTTTGAAGATTGCGTGAGGTGAATTATGATTTATTCTGGTTCCAGTCTCGAGAATTAATATTTCCGCTTGTTATTGCATCTCAGAGTAAGAGTGTCACAGATTTCAAGAGTTTAAACGTCTTTCAAAGCAATTGATTCGGACTAAGCCGTTACCGTTCCATAGCTTGATACGTATTTAAAGTCTTTGATCCTGCTATTAGAATGATAGTATTTGATATACCGAGCACGCAAATAGTACTATAGAGTAAACAAGCAATTGCGTATTTAGGGTTTTAAATCTGGATTCGGCCTAATATTACTGATGTTAGAAATTCCGTATATTTCTCTTGCGTTTAAAATAAGATGGAATACTCAATTAAGTCATTTTTGCAAGAATCTTTGGAACCGGGATCGCACCGAAGTTAGATAAAATTCTGTAATTTTCACCCAAAATACTCAAAATCAGCTAGTAATGACAAGCTGCTGACAATGCAAGAATGTGAACGGCAGCTTGAATATGAACCAACGATTGAAACTGTATATTTTTATTCTTACCATGGATATTAGATTTTCTTGAGCATTTTAGTTCCCTGGAATATATACTAAACAAATTTTTAGAAATTTGAATGTTTGTGACCAAATAATAGTTAAGATTTGTAAAATCAAGTTTTAGGTAGGTATCCTCCCTAGTGTTGGGACAGTAAAGAAAACACGTCATACTAGCTCGCTACAAAGCACAATTAAACAACACTAAATCGATAGTACATACGTAGACTCAATATTTAGAAAATGAAAAAACAACTTATGTTAACATTTTTTTACCAAAGGTCAATCGCCTACTTTTAGCATCGTATCTCCATTTCAGTTCGGGAAGTCTCCAGATAACCAACAGTAACATATACAATTACAGTGTATTTTCGAATAGTAATTTTAAAGCGATACTAATTAGATGCACAACAAGGCGTTGAAATCAATTCGTTTTTGATCACGAATACTCATACTTAAACATGTACTTAAGTATTTGACTGCCGAATTACTATTGAGTAGTCCGTAGGCATATTTTAGCACTGGTGTTTACCTAGGCCATCGAATCAAGAATCTTTCAACAGCCTGTCGTTTACTGCTCTAATTTATTATTATTATTTACCCGGTAACTCTATATGCTGTATACACATTGATGAAAGCGGCGACTATATTCGATTTGATTCAATTATAGACTCCCATGGCTCTATCGGTCATAAAATTGTTCCACGAAAAAAGTTGTTACCGATTGAATTTATCCAGGTTCAAGGCAAGTGTAGTATCGTTACAGATGAATCCAGTAACTAATTACTGATAGTCCAAATCTAATTACTCTATTACGTAAATTGAAAAACAAAATGTCCCTTCTAACGTTATTAATTAACGTGGTCTGCGGGCTGTAACGATGTATTTTATTTCTATAAATGTTCAACCATTGGCTTACTAATGAGTGGACAAAAGGCTGTGAATCAGAACTATGTAATTATTTATAAATAAGCACCGAGAAATGTGCGAAATGAAAGCTTCTCTCAGTGCAGCATGATAATAGACCTTTCTATCGCGATTAAAAAAAATAACGGGTCTTCTCCATGGATCTATCCACGTTTTTTAATGTAATAGGGAGTTTTGATCGCATAGCCGAATTCTAAATTTATTTACTAAACTTGTTCAAGCCATGATACCCGTCTACACTACCGATAAACAGGAAAGGTCGCACAGGCACAATACAACCTCATTTAAGTTAACTAACAGCGTATAAAGTATTTATGATAACCTCGATTTTGCTTGTGTCTGGCTTGGAGTCGTCTAACATGTTTTTTCAATCACGTGACATTGAAATAGCGACCCTAAGTGAACTAATATTTAGCTACTACAAACAACCACAACTTTTTGGAAACATGGATTTTTTCCCGCACATCTACTATCTATTATTTTTGTTATGAATCATATACCTGAACATTTATGTAATATTTTTATACTTCATTCACGTTCTAATCACGAAAGTTAGCCCACTTGTTAAGCCCTAGGCACTACATGAAGAACCACCTTATTCTCCCCCATAATAATACATGAAGAAAAGCCCCTTACCCTAGTTTTCTTTCTGAATTACCTCGCTTACACTCCTCAAGAGTTAATATGATAATTTATTTAAATTTCGGCCTGTTCTGAATTTGGTCGTCCCGCCACTTTCGTTTAGCGTTTGATCCCTGCTTGTTTGTTACGTGTAGTGAGTTATTCAGATATTGTGTATGTATATATATAGTCATATTTTCCCCTGATTGGGTCTTTAAGCCATTCCTCAGCTTCTTGATTTGGCGTAATTGGTTTGTGCCCTCATTACTCTACACCTCATCGTCACTCTTTTGAACCATAACGATTTTCCAGCTAACTTTATTTACTTTTTCCAATTGTAATTGCTTTTCCGCTACCTATTACTGACCCACTGTCTTCCAGATGAATTGTATTTCACCAGTATCTCCTCTATATGTCTCTCCTTTATTTAGAATTCCTGTTCGAAACCTTCCTTTACATCTATTTCTTATATACTCGCTATCTGTATTTTTTAGTCCTCGTTGTATCTCTTCACATTCTTGCGGTATGTTTATCATAACACTCGTCGGCATTTTTTCGGAAACAAATTGAAGAGCCTAGCAGCATTGGGGGTAACGTGTCCGCTTTGAAAGGGTATGCATTGGTCAACCAGAGTTTACCGAACGTATGCACAATGCGAAATTTTAAGAATGGTGAATGTGTAGAGTGCAGATTCGTTTCGCAGTATAATATAGTGTGCAGATTAAGTAAATATTGGGTCATATCTAGTAACTAAGGCGAGTTATCTGTTAGAATCAGACCCAGTAATGCATAAGTGTTAAGATCTGCTGTTTCTCACTGACGTAAGTGGTAAGTGATTACTGAAGGTTCAACTCCTGGCCTAAGTAGCATGAAACAACGCAAGTGCCCCCGGATTTTGTATGTCATTTTATAATAAAATAAATCTTGTTCCGGAAGTACTATTTATTCCGAATTATGCTTGTAAAGGTGAGTTCTTCTCGCTCTTCGCCTCCAAAGTTCACTTTGGAAATTCTAACGTCAATTTAATAATAAAAAATCCCAGTTACTTTACTAATTCTAATATCTTGCCATAGCAACCGACACGTGCCTATCAACCTGCTGGCTCTAAATAATGTTAGGTAGATAAACATGCTTGCTGCTTTATAATGAAATAAACTCCGCCCGAGACTTATTAATCGATGAACTAGTGTTAGACTTATTTCGGTTTACTCGGATTCCTTCATCATTAATTAAAGTGGAGTTTATCTATACTTTCTGACATCAGCCTTGCGTGTTCAAGGGGTACTCTACGTTAGGCTCCCCTGTATACTGTCGAAAAGGTGGTTCTGTAATGTACACTGAATCCACTTTAGTCACTTGTTTAGGATTATGTTTAACCCTTGTGGCATTTCGATGAAGCCTTTGGTTAACAACCAACCTCCTTTCCGATAACTTTATGTCCAGGTGTTTCCGGAGATGGTTTACCTGCGCCATTCTGACACTAACAAACATGATTAAATTTGTATTGATCTGGCAACGCTTTAAGTGCCAATACATCCATCCAATAGGATTTCCTGTTCATTATCAACATTGTGTTTATCTTTATAGTTTCTGATTATGGGAGGTCTCATCTATATAAGCTGGCGCCGCATTCAAATCTTGAGAGCCGTTTTACCAGTTTGTCTAAACCAGCGTGTGCTCTCATCCATATCTCAGTTACTATCCCAAGTAGCTGCTCAACTCGATAGCATTTGGTAATCTTACCATTGTCTCGTTTTGAAATTTTACACGATTAAAGGCAATGAGTTAGTTAATTATAGTAATTGTCGTGTCTAATCGTGTTTATTCGTAATTATATCGTAATATATTCGTAATTATCATGTCTAATCGTGTTTATTAACGGTGTCGAGCATGTGATGTATCACACATGAACGTGATGATGTTAACCTAATTAACCCGCACGCTGCAGTTTGTGCCTCTCAGCACAAACGATCACTAATTAGACCATAACTTCTGTTAGAGTGGTGCTACGTCGAATTTACCCCAGCCCCCCATAATCGACCATCCCGGTTGTTTAAAACCTACTTGCAGACCGGAAATTTGTTTTTCGAATCGGGAGTCGCAGTAAATTGTTGCCCTTCTTTAAAAACATTAAATGGCACTTTAACTCTCTGGGCAAAGTGTGGAGAGAATTGGACGTTTCGGTTTTAAAATGACTACAGTTTTTGATGCATAATATCTAGAAGTTAATATTTGAAATCAGTAATACAAAAAACATT
>SCLF01025383.1:0-12484 GCA_004367975.1 Mesochordaeus erythrocephalus
ATATATATACCATTTTGGTTCTTTTTGATCAGTGCCTTAGACTTGGTTGACTGTTAGATTGACCACTACTCACCCTCTCCTAAATTGGACGCGAAATTTTTTGGAAGAATCTTTAGACCGGAGGTATGGCCGGAAGTGATAGCTGAAACCGGAAGTTGATTATTTTAATCCTTGAATCACACTAAATTGTTGTACGAGACGACCACCAGTCGAAAACAGTTTTTAAAAAATTCAGGTACCTAGAAAATGACACTTTACAATTTTTAGTTTTTTACAACTTAAGACAGGTGTGTCTTAGATAGAAAAACGTTGAGCACCATTCGCGCCTAGAATTTTATTACGCCTATTTTAGGGTACCTACGGACAACACTTTGGGCCGGAAATGAACCTAAAAATTGAAAATACGAAATTCTGCATTGAAACATTGGTTGAATATTCAGCCGGATCATAGTTAAGTGGACAAAGAAAACAGGCGTTTTCCTTGCTTAAATCTTCTATTTATTAACTGTACGTGGAACCGATCTTAATCTTTAGACCTTATTGTGAAAACAGGTGAAACAGACCAGTCTATAAGATAGCTGATTATTAGAAACGGGAATACAGAAGGGGGATGCACATGTGTGTAATTAGGGTTTCTAATTTGGATTCGAGCTAACATTACTGATGTTTGAAATTCGGTTTATTTCTCTAACGTTTAAAAGAAGATGCAAATAATGCTTTCCTACTATCCACTTGCCAATTAAATCATCTTTGCTACCATAATCGGAGCGGAAATCGCACCGAAAGTAGATAAAATTGTGTAATGTTCATCAAAAATGTTTAAAACTAATAGGAAACTTTATAGACAAAACAATTCTCGATTGGACACTAAGTATTTTTTTGATTAGTACACGATTTCTAGAAGCCTGATCTTCAAGGTAAATACATCATTTGAAAGCGTGAACACGCAGCTAACTAATGGTGACAATTTCATTCACAAATATTTATTAGTTTCTATAATAGAGGGAAAAAAAGGACTCGTCGTTTCGATGGAAACACCCCCCTAGAAAAAGTTGCGAGATATCTATCAGGTGCCCTACTTTAAATATGTCACAGGCACCATTTTGCTTCTTTTTGACCATTGAGACTAAACCGATTATTTCAACCCTCAAAATTCTAATGTTTTGTTGTCAAAAACGCCAAGGGTGAAAATGCGTTCAAATCATACAGTTTCCATTAGATTTTCTTCTAAATCAAGCTTTCCTCAGGCGTCCAGGCAAAGATTCTTCATTTAGAACATTGTACGCAATTCTTACCCTCAGGGTAAAGTCTAGCGTACAGTCAGTACTACCCTTAAAAATCATTGCTAAATGGCCCTCTATTTTCTTCATTACTTTAAAGGCCAATAATGTCCGTAAGCTCTAATTTGCATTTGGAGGCATACACGTTAAGCCTCATAAGTCGATTTGATTAAACAACCCATAGATCAGGGTTATCAAGAATCAGAGCGCATCAGACTAGATTCAACATCACCTGGTGGGTTACATAATCAAATTCATTATTAATATAATTATTTGTGTTAGCTGCCTAGCATTTAATTATTTTGGGCGGAATTTAAGCATTAAGTGCTTACATTACTGGGCAAAGTTTATGCCACGATGTTGGGCATCTTGAACATTATGTTACCGAAAGCTGTCCTAGTCAAACTTCAGACGCAATATGTATACATCATCAAATACGCAGAAAGATAACACCGGCTTCATTTGACATACATACTGGACTTTGTTATTATGCATGTTCGGGTTATATTATTATATTAATATTTATGCCCAACAATTTGAAAACCTTAATAATAACGTAAGTATATTAGTATGAGTCAATGATTCGGGCTGCTGTTTTGTACATAATTCATGATTTAATGAAGATATTTTTCCCATATGTGGACATGTTGTGAACAGTGCTAATGTGTTTGAGATTCGGAAGAAATCGATCCAGATGATATCGACATCGAAGCCATATCCGGTTGGCTAAAATTTGCAATTTGCATTCAACTATGTTTCATGCGTAGGCTAGCGCAAAGTAAGTTAGGCTAGCGTCATCATAATCCAACTCAGTTATGAATGAAGTCAGACACAGTAAATATATAAGCTAATTAAGAAACTGAAGCCATTTAGGGATGCTAAGCTACAAGCAAAAGCTTTGTTTCCCCGGACTTACGCTTCGAGAGCCCCCTAATGGTATAGGGGGAATTCTAGTGTATTCAGAAAGCATAATCTGTTTGACCCTGTGACTCTGGATACGGAATGGTTACGGATCTCATTTCAAATGAGAAGATGCTGGCCCGATTCCAAACCATAACCCAAATATTGGCGGGCTTCTTACAATGAGTGTTTTCAAAAAGTACTACCTTCAGCTAGTATAATAAGAAACTATATTTAGAGAAAACTACTAGCCCTCTGGATACGTCTTGCACAAATTGACGCAAATTTTGGTAAGAGTCTAGTCGAGAACACGTCACGACCATGATTAGCGATATACGTGTCTGACACGAAGGACAACACAGGGGAAAGAACAAATCACGGATAGGGCAGAAACACGACAACGTATATTATTGGTGGAAAACCACTAAAATGGAATAATTTTAGTGGTGGGCATGATACACCAAGGGAATGCACAGGAACAAGAGAAACACAGCTAGAGCACGAAATAGTGCAATGGAGGAAACAATTTGATAAACGCCGTGGAAATACACTAAAAAAGAGAAAAAGTTGTCAAGCACGCTTCCAGCCCACTGAGAAAAAAAAATCGAAAGTCCCACTTTGTGGTGTTTTCGAATTTTCATATTCTTTGCTTTCGAAATATGCTCGAAAAATTTCGGTACGATTGAATCCGAGGCGAATCCAACAATGTCAATTCCTACTCGATAGCTGCTTTAGAACTAGAGTAATAGCCAAAAGACCGAACGTCCCACTTTGTGGTGTTTTCGAATTTTCAGATTTTATTTTTCGAGATATGGTCGAAAAAATTCGAGAAAAATATGGGAAAGTTAAGCAAGGTTAAAGTTAACACAATGATAGAAACATTGGCGAGATTGGACATTAGGTTCGGCAGCTATGCAGAAATAAGCTGTTTTTGGACCCTGGTACCACTTTTTTTTCTTAATATATGAGGAAAAAAAATTTGTTTTCCAAATTTCGATAAACGGCATGTGGCGAGCGTGATGGATAATTTTACGTATAGGGGTGGTCACTCTATACGCGTGTGGAAGCGAAATTGTTCAATGGTGTTCAAGCGTTGTTGAAGACGTTGGTTGTTGATTCGGCTGGAGTATATTTGCTTATTTGCAACGATGTGAAGAGTCGACTATTTCATTCAAGGATTTAGCCAGTTGGTGTCACACATTGGGGCCTTTATTGATGTGGCATCGAGAGCAGTCTTTACCCCGAGCACGAATCTAGAAAGAATGAAATTATAGATGATGCGTGGCGTCGAGAAACTTTAGTGGTCATTAAAGTCGCAATAGAAATTGCGCTGTCCATGTCTCCGCTAGATACATCAGTTTCACATCTGCCGTTGGTCTGCGAATTGAAAAAACGAATAACCGCTAAATCTTAGTAACGAGATTCACCTTTAACCGATGAACAAGAATTTGGTTGATATAGACAGTGGGCGCACCCAACCTGCGATTTGATGGCAATTTTAATGGAGTTGGTTGAGATAGATTCCACTGTTCCGACTCACTATTGGTGGGTGAGTTGGTGAATGCGGTTTGAAGTGGTATCGGTTGATATATATGGTAGGTCGCGGGTCGCCTGCGATTTGATGGCGATTTTAATGGATTTAGTTGATATGGGTTCCGCTGTTCCGACTCACTATTTGGTGAATGAGTTGGTGAACGGCGGTTTGAAGTGGAATGGGTTGATATAGATGCTGTAACGAACGCTGCGCACGAGCGTTGTAGCACTTCTTTCCCCGTGCCAAACGAGCGTTTCGCACGTTGATCCCGTATGAAAGAATAGATGGGAGAAGAACGAGAGACTTAAGGGGAGGTCTATCGAAACAGAAAAAAATTGAGAAGCCCCCTAATGATATAGGGGGAATTCTAGTGTATCCAGAGAGCATAATCTAGTTGACCCTGTGACTCTGGATACGGAATGGTTACGATCTCACTAAAAATGGGAAGATGCTGGCCCGATTCCAAACCATAACCCCAATATTGGCGGGCTTCTTACAATGAATGTCTTCAAAAAGTACTACCTTCAGCCATATTTAGAGAAAACTACTAGCCCATACTTCTTGCACAAATTGACGCAAAATTTTGGTAAGAGTCTAGTCGAGTACACGTCACGACCATGATTAGCGATATACGTGCCAGCGCGTCTTATTATATAAGTAGTGGATACCACTTTCCGTTTTTCGAGTAAATCTATTTCACTTGAAGATTAGTCTTCTAGAAGTGTCGCTTTCGTGGAAAATGCGATTGTCCCGTTTTTCTCGAAATTCGTGGTGTAATTTCTCGCTTCGAAAACTTCGTAAAATATTTCCTAAGAGAGATATGTGATTGTTTTCATATGATTGAGAGATGCATGATATAATTCTTGACACAATTTCAGTCTACAGAAATGACCAATGCGACGCCGACAGAAGGTTAATCGTCAAACTAAATGTATATATGAAAAAATAAACGTTTAGCTTTAACTTTTCAAAAAGGAGAAATATTGCCATCGAGAAAAGTGGGAAGTATTTCTTATTGACATAACCCCTGTGCACCGTTTTGAGCTTTCTATGATGATGACTCATCACTAATAATTTTTCATTTCTAGAACTATTTATTTCTTCTTTTACTATGCTATTGCATCTATAAATGTTATCTCATAAGAAAAGTCTTGGAGGTCTAGAAAAGGAAACACAGAACAATCCAATTATTCTGAAAAAGTTCGTAAACGCTGAAAGCCCGTTTAAATTTTCATTGACAGATTAGAAATTACTGGTCGATAACCTGGTTAAATTTTCGAATTTTTAGGTTCAGTTCCGGTTGTAATTTTCGGCCGCGAATTTCCTCAAAATCTGCGTCATAGAATTTCATCTGAAAATATCCGTCGTAAGGGAACCATATCCCTAACGCAACCTGAGTGACAGTTTTGAGTCAGTTAGATATTTCTCACTTTCGTAAACCTAGATTTAGGCATTTACACGCTTCATGTTTAAATCATTAGGTTACCAAAATTTCCGCTGTAGCCTGTTATACATTTTGGACATTGAATGATTTTAACATGAAGTGTCCAAATGCTTATATTTAGGCTTACGAAAGTGGTAAAAACCTAACTGACCCAAAACTGCCACTCAGGTCGCGTAAGGGATATACAACTATCACAAACAGTTTAGTTTAAGTAGAGAGTAGGCTTCCAGATTGGGATTATATCTGGAGTTAGACTATATATCAGCATTCATAGTAACTTTGGGTGGCGGTCTAAATTGTTGTTAGGTTTAGGATTAAATTATGGCTTAACTAATGTGGAATGGAGTCTACCTAATATTTAATTTGCACCTTTTTTGGCCGAAAACCGTCTTAACTTGAAGTTTAAACATCAAAAGTTCATCATTTAACTCATGTGTACAATTTTCTTGCACTGTACCAATGGCGCAGTCGTAGAAATATGCTGATACATTAAGGTTCCAAGGTGCAGAAATAAACTATTGACACGGGAACATAATTGAAAGTAGTTTGATATTTATTAGGTTTAAACCGTTAGGCTCATTTCATTACCATTCTTAAAAATTCCAATAAAATGGAATTCTAAATATTTTAGCAGGGCCTACGGAAGAAGTTGGGTCAATCAAAGTTGTCAATGTCATTAATCATAATTTAATGCTAAAATGGAATAATACAATAATTAGCCAGAGTCTAGCTTAGCCACTTTTTCTGCTCCCAACCATCTAAGCCTAATCTAGCCACTTTTTCGTGCCTCTAGAGTTGCGTTGAATGTTATGTTTTTGGAAGCCAATTAAATACCAACACAAAATCCACCAGAAAACATGTTAACCGTCTGAGAAAAATTTGAGCGAAAACGCTTAGGCTATTGTACAGCTGCGTCCCAAAGTCTCACAAGTTTGAAAAAACTTCGAGTTCGAGAAAGTCTCACATGTTCGATTTAACATCCCGTATAATGACTCATTACACGCCTCATTTCACAAACATGTGAGACTTTGGACTGACCCCTATTGTACATATGATTTGTAACGCTCAAGATTTAAAAAAATCACCGGCGCCAAATCCAACGCCTATACGCTATCTTTAGATTTCACTAACACGATACAACTGACTAGACCAGACACTCGGTACATTTCCATGACTTTACATTTCCTTAGACTATTTTTTAAATAACAGTCGCGCGAGGGTGCTTTTTTACACTATATTCCTTACAGTATGAAATTATATCTTGATTAGTCATCGAATAGAAATTTCCATTATTCGAGAACTGATTGGTCAGAAATTTTCTACGCAATGAATTCAGATGATAACCAGAAGTCGAAGGAACTAAAAGTTTCTTTCGTTTTCAAACCAGTCCTCCGCGCCATAAATTCGCTGATTTATTAAAAACAAGGAAAATAAACTTCATTCAAAGTTGGATATGAAGTAAATAAGAGAAATTCCCAAAATAAGGAATGTTGAGCTGGAATCACAGATAAATTTTGTATTAGTGTTTTAAATTCTAACTCCTGGGTATTAAGTATCAACAACTGTAGCCAGTTTTGTGGTCGAAAGTTTAATTTAATTTGAATATCAACCATAAAAAGGAAGTTAATACTGACTACAGCGAAAATCCAGGTTTGTCAGCGAGGAAACTTGTTACAATTTTTGGTGCTAAATGGGGCCGATCACTTCATTATAGCGCAATAGGTATCAATGAACCGTTTTCGTGAATACACTGTTGGACCTTAGTACGTTTTTGGCAAACTTCTAATAAGAAAAGTTGCTAAGGTTTGATACTAGTCGTATCAATCAACAATTTCACTTTCCTTCTTCAACTTTAACCCTGTGTCTACTCGCGGCTTTTTCAATAGATTTTAAATTTAACTTTTATTTATGTTTTACAGCTTTCAAGTTTTCGCCCGGTATACTTTGCAGACTTCTATATTTCCTTTTAGATATATTTGAGGAAATATAGAATGGTTTAATGTGTGGCAAACCCAAGTTTATATACCCCCTAATATGCTGAGGGAACTTTGCGCGCGATTTCTTTCCTACTGTGGGTCTCTAGCGCCGACACCAGCTGGCACCCCCAATTTTGAACTTTTAATTGCCAAATGGCCCACCCTAATCCTGGCATCGACTTCAATCCCTTAATCAATACAATTTTATTTCATTTTCAGAATAATTGGGTAGACTGGGTCCAGTTTCAGTTGAAATTACCTACTTCACTTACTTACAGGCCAATTTAACTCCCAGGAACTTCCTTTCTCTATTGGGACGCTATCCTTGGAATTGGCCACATAATTGCTATAAGTGTGAAATAAAGTTCGAACTCGTTCTTGGTGTCCAAAATGGACCCCAAGTGTTTGCACAATTTTCCTTCGTTTTCTACATTTAGTTTCGATTTCTTTTCACAATTATGCATTCCTTACGTGTTATTTTTTGATGTTCCTGGTCTCTTCCATTGTCTTGCTCCGTTGTTCGTCCTTTTGGCTTTATCCCCTTAGTGTCACGTGTTAAAATTAAAACTAATTTTCGCCATAATGAATCACCACCAGTGTGAACAAGAAATCGAAAACTAAAATAGTAAACAATGTAAGCCATAATCAATAATTGATAAGCCGCGTAATTGTAAGCTTATTTAAGTTACATAGTGTAAACGCGTGCAAATGCGTCGTGCACGCCCTTACGATTTGGGTCAAATCTCAAAATTATTTGTCTCCCATCGAGTGGTTACAGCGTAGTAGTGACGTAACGTCATTCCGTGTAACCACACGGTCCTGGTTTGATGCCGTCTTGACCCACTTAACTTTCGATTTTGAAGTCCCCTACACCCCCTATATATATGTTGCGCTTCTTTCCCAACCTCTTGTAACGTTTTTGTAAAAATTCAATTTCCGGTCTTTATCAGTCTTGTATTGTTCGATATGGACGTTCGATATGGACGCGATCGCGTTTGCGACAATTCATCAACAAATGCCTGGTAGATGACATAGAAATAACTGTGATGGACAGAATCCAAAAACTAACTGAACTTCACTACGAAATAACCCGAAGCTGGCGAAATATTGATGGAGAAAAGCAGCATTACTGCAAAATACAATTCCTAATGATATTGAGCGAGAATTAAACCAACTCCAAGTTGACCAAGAAGAGAAACTTTTCGATGAAGTTCCTGACTTAATGGACCAAATAGAGCTCAATGAGCAAAACCACTCGGACGCCGTATTATGAAAGTAATTGAACTCCCAGTTCAACTCCAAGTACAACTCGCCAAGATCGAAAAAACACAAAAAAATGAAAAAAACTGATTTATTTGGAAGCCAATAATAACTAATACAACCAATTCAAATGTGTTTGCCCTAATTTGCAAATGAGGACATTTTACGTCGCAAAATGTGAAAGTTTGGGAGCGATAGTCTAAATTAGCCAATATAGCCTAACCTAGCCAATTGGTCCTAACTTAGCCACTTTTCTGTTAAATAAGTGGCTTATTATTATGAATTAAAAAAACGATAAACAAGTTTATAACATTTTTCCATTTTTTGGAAAAATAAATAAAATCGACAAATATATATACATATACAGTCCATTCTCATAAATCGAGACAAAGGGGTGTGAAAAAGTGTACCGATTTATGCGTTTTGTCCCGATTTGTGCATATTTTCCCAGAAAACAGGCCAAAATTTCGTGGGCCCTGGCATCAAAATCATCACCTAATTGGGACAAAAGTCTCGCAATACCCCAAAACGTTTGACCGAATGCCGGTTCCAAGCTCACCATAATTTCAGCTATTTTTTAATATCTTCGAATTGAACCTGAGGTGGTTTCCGAGGTCATTTTTTATGTGATCAGCTGTTCGAATTATTCTTTGAACCAATGATTTTCAAACTCTTTGAGTCCAAATCGAAAAAAATACGATGCAACTTGCCGACGTGAACATTTTATTGGCCAGTATACAATTATTTTATTTCTCTCATCTAGGGTAAGATACTTTCCCATCACTTATTTAAACATAAGAAAAATATTTTCAAAATCTAGAATTACATCAGTCATGAAGACGATTCTCCGAAATTTTTGTCCCGATTTATGCATTTTGTCCCCATTTTTGAATTTTTGGAATTTTGTCCCGATTTATAAGAAGGGACTGTATTTGATTTTGTTGCTGCAACCTAAATTAGTCAGTTTAAATGGAAAATAAAAGGTGGTGCAAAACCTCAAATATATTTTATAGAAATGGGTTAAAATCTGGACAGCCAAATGGTAAGGATGGCAGTTGGACAAGCAAGCTTTGCGAAACGGAGGGCTTGAGAGAAATATATATTTGAAAAATTGGAAACACTAAATTAGACAAGGAGACGTAGGGCCAATAAACCGAAACAGAAAGAAGCTAGAGAAGTAGACATGCAAAATGAGTATAAAAGTGGATGAATATGGCGCCATCGGATTTATTGGTAGTAGGATCAACTTATAAAGTCATCTTGAAATACAGCAGTGAAAACGGCCGGACAAATGAGATTGAATAATTTCTGGGCGATGAAAATGAGGCCGTAAGCGTCTTACTTTCGGACAATTAAATTACTAAAGTGGGCCCATAGAACATTTCTCGGAAGTCGCTGAACTATTTTCAGCGACTTAGCAAGAACAATGTGGGCGTGAAGACCTTACGCTCAGAAGGACGACAATACAAAGCTTAGAAATTGTTGACATAATTAATTTTTTAGTCGAATATGTTCCGAAAATAAAGTCAAAAAGACGAAGGACTCGTTTTGTCTAGCCTAGCCTTGGCGCACACACCCACACCTTATGGAATCATTTGCTCAATTTGGTCGGTTTTCTAATAAGCTCCTGGCCGCTCACTGAGAATATAAGTGCCCGTAGAAATTTTCGACTACGCATTCAGCGCGTTACCACGTTAAGACGAATAGGTGGTCGACGGTTATAACCAAACCTAAGCCATGAACGTAAGCCACAAAACGACGCAACTAGATATACAGACTGGAAACGGGTAGGATTGCGGTAAACATTTATAATCTGTTTCATTTGTCACACGAAAAAAGGTAGAATATACCAGAAATCGCGAGATTAGCGTTCAAGTGGCAACTGCGAGAAAAGAGACTAGATAGTTGGTTTCAATATTAAAAGTGCTTAACGTTTGTAGACGTATAATCTGAAGTGTCCAACGCTTTGATACACAAATATTTCCGATAACTGGAAATAATTCGAAGGTTAATTCAAGGAAACATTTTAATAGAGACATAAAGATGTGCATTCGGTCACTTCCACCCAACAATTAATGTTAGTCCAAACATGTAACTGGTTATGCAGCCTTTGAACTAGAAATGGGTAGCCGAGTGGTCGATATTTATAGTCTCCTTTATTATCCACAAGATATTGTGTAAACATTAGTGTGCGAACGCCAATTCCGAGAGAAGGGCTAGGGTAAGTAGTTTTCAAGAATAACAAATACTTGTTACGGTGATAATATCCGTACCAAATTATATCGACCAGCACGAGAAGTGTCTAGGGCTAGCAATTCCAAAACCGAAAACCGAAGACAAAACAACAGGGGGAGATGGTTGAGCGTGCAGATGGTCGACAGAAATACGGGAATCGGGATACTTTACATTGAAATGATAACCCGCAGGAAGGAAAAGCGATAGAAAACACGTTAGAGTCCAATAGAGGAGAGAACAAGGAGAAATAAGGAAAAACAATAAATAACTGCAGCTAATTATAGAATAACGAATTCAATAAGAAGAATTAAGCCTGGAATTTACAAAAAAATGGGACAAAAGCGGCACACCTCATACCGGCCTACCCATCACACTTATAAATAAATAAAACCCACGAATAATATCTCTGAGGCACCATTTTGGTTCTTGCTTACTACATACCCGTATACGTGGTTTAATGTTTGATTGACCCCTAATGACCCCCTAAATCGGACGTGGTATTTTTTGGAACTAATGTTAGACTGGAAGTTCATTATTCTGAATCGCAAGTCACACCAAATTGTTGCCCGAGGCGACCTCTAGTGGAAAATTATATTTTTTAAATTTAAGTACCTAGGAAATGACCGCATGTTTTAGAAATTTTGCAATAGATGCTCCGATTTTAGTGGATAATCCCTTCCGCCAGGAATCGATACATATTCAGATAAATATAGTTGTTTGATTCACCTATACTGTTTAAATAAAAGTTTAAAAATTCAGTTTTTTTATTATTTAAGACAGCTGCGTATAAGATAGGAAAGGGTCGACCAGCATCATTTTGACTAAAAATTCAAAATTTTTCATTGCAAAATTGTTCGAATATTCAGTCGGACCACAGTTAAGTGAACAAACAAAATAGACGTCCTCTGGCCAGGTATTCTCCCGCAAAAATTTGATTTTTATCAATTATCAATTATTTCATCGGATTGATTTTTTGGTTTTCTGAAAGCAGCTTGACAAATTTTTTGTGTTTCGTCCCAATTCATGGTTAATTAAATATTTACCATTTCTTAGCAACAGCATTAGGCAACGGGTCCAACGGTTGAAGATATCCGGTATTCAGGCGGAAGGAACAATACTTCCTAATTTGCATACCTTTGCATATGTAAACGAAAATCATCCATTGTGATTCCTAAAACAATATCTGTTTTAGTCGCCCTGTCCTTCAATTTACCTGCCAAATATCTCATTAATTTCATCGACATCTTATTTATTTTTCGTGGTTTATACCTGCTAATAGTTGGTTTATAGCCATTCGGAAATTGTTTGACTATTTATAGGCATATTTTAATACATGATATCCTTCTGTCGTCTTACTATGGATTACTTTGAATCCAACCTTCTAAAATTAATCTTATCAGTGTGTCATGCTGTGAACCCATGTGAAAACCCAACTGTGTGATCAAATATATGAATAAACTTCCAAAGGTACCCAGGTTCAAGCACTTGGGAGACCATTAATGAATGAAACACGGAAATCCGCCTACGACTAGACACTTTTTGCGTCCCGAGTGTAATTGAATTAATCTCAGTGGAAAAAAAGGACCCAAAATGGTGTCTGAGGCATACAAAATACCGCCGGAAGTGACAGCGACAACCGGAAGGTCATTATTTTTAATCACAAATCACACCAAATTGTTATAGTCGCATAGTAAGGCAGTTTGTATTTACAGTAGCTTGTAGTCAGTACCAGTGAATTGTGAACATTTTTGGTGAAAATTACACGATTTTACCTACTTTTCCATTTCAATTCAAAACGGAGCAATATTTTCCGTTGAAAATTTGAACGATGGAAGCCGTGCCATCTGGCTATTCA
>SCLF01025494.1:0-12482 GCA_004367975.1 Mesochordaeus erythrocephalus
CTAGGTGGAGGTAAATGAAAATTTCGCGTGATTTGGTCACTTTTTGGAAATTTGAAATTCCATTTTTGGGCTATAACTGGTCACGTGTTAAGAATTCGGGGTCGGTACTTTGAGAAGAATTGCAGCTGGAGTCATGACGCGTCGAATAATCCCTCTTTCGAGCCAATCGAATAAGTCCTCTTTCGAGCCAATCAGGGTCGATCATGTGAGAGGAATGTAACTGACATCCGTACGCGTCCAATAATACCAATTTGGGGGGAAGCAAAATATAGACTATATTTTGCTTTTATACACAGATTGTCTTCAAGTTATTGAGAACGATAAAATCAAGGCTTCCGCTAAGTAGATAAGATCCATATTTCAGCTTGAACCTAACCATTGATCGATCGATATCGTGACCAAATTTCTACGAAAAATTTCGAATTTTCAATTTTTAGGTTCATTTTCGGTCAAAATTTCTGGTCGTTAGGTACCCTAATATATGCGCAGTACAATTCTAGGCGGGAATGCTGCTTGACCTTTTCCTACCTAAGACACAGCTGTCTTAAATTGTAAAAAACTAAAAAGTTTAAAGTGTAAATTCATAAGTGTTGGTACTTAAATTTTTAAGGACAGTTTTCCGCTAGAGGTCGTGTCTGGTAACAATTTGGTGCGATTGAAAATAACCAACTTCTGGTTTTCAGCTGTCACTTCCGGTGGTACTTCCGGTCTAAAAATAGTTCCAAAAAATCTGGCGTCCAATCTGCGGGGGTCAATCAGACATTCAACCACGTCTAAGGCCTTAAAAACGCTAAAAACAGGGTCCGTGACCAAAAAGAGCTAATTGTATGCCTGGGAGATATAAAACCGTTATTTCATATATACTAACATTCCAGCATGATTGGTGCTTGACATTGATTCAAAAAGTTTTCCATTTCGTGCAGATAATTTCAAATTCTAGATTATTCTTGATAGTACTTATAGCTCTGTATTTGATGCGCATCTGTGCATTTTAGCCCGGATTCGTTCTGAATAGTAACCAATTGATTGGAACCTGTCTCAAGTTCGATATTCGGCTTTACGTTGGAGTAACTTCATATGATCCTCTAATTGTTTATTTATATGAAGAAGGTCTTGTGCGGTTCGCAACGATTAAATACGACACAAATAATCGACATATAAAGAATCAATGGATGCATCTAACAAACTACTCGATAAACAAGAAAAATCATGATTATGTAAAGTCTGATGACGCAGATCAGGAGGACTTTGGCAACAAATGGTAAATGCATCTTTTTATTAAACAATTATAATAATAGACCAGGATGTCTAATATTCCAAAACTGCTGAGTGGTAACGGTAGGAGGTTAACATCCTAGAATTATTAATTCTGGTTAGCGTAATAATAAACCACCCACTATACTTTTTTTAATGGTTTTCGATTGTTAGTGAATAGGTTCTTGGGAAGATTCCAAAATAAAATTTTATGAAAGTTTCAAAAATCTCATTGTTTTAGATGCTTTTAAAAATTTTATTTTTTTGGTTTTGAGTTTTATTTTATTTAAACACAAACATAAATAGCTGCGATTGGTTCAGCATTTTTTAATTTCGTGGTTAATGCTTTCATTCAGGACTTTGGGAGCATTATTACGATACCTACGCGAAGAGGGTGTAGACACAAAAACACTAATGTCCAAAGTTGAACAAGTCATCTTGAAATCAATTATTTCTGTCGAAAACCCTATAGCGCAAGCCACGAAAATGTTTGTTCCGTTTCGAGGGAACTGTTCTGAGCTTTATGGATTCGATATTCTCATTGATGACAATTTAAAGCCTTGGGTCTTAGAAGTAAACCTCTCACCATCATTAGCGACCGATGCTCCATTGGACATGAAAATTAAGGAGGGTTGCGATTCATAAATATATATATATATCCTATTTGCAGTTACGGATGCAAATTCCTGAAGTGTTTCGGTCTGTTATAAGTTGCCCAGGAAAGCGTGTTCAAGAGATAGTCAAAATAAAACAAGTCGCAAGTTCAAGTACGTCTCTCGTTGGTCCGCGTCTGTTCCATGTGGACTTTATTTATTGGGGAGTGACTATTGGGTCTTTGCCATTAGTTAGAAAATGCTCAGTTTGTTAACAATTAAAGTTGTACTATAACCAAAGCAAATATTCAAAAGAGAAATACCGTTATATTGCAAGGGATCGAATCTTTAATCATGCAAATTTTTAAAGCCATGTCATGCATGGTTTTCGAGATAACTGTGAACGAATTCGGCATTAGTCACTTCCCAATAGTGAAAGTCCACATGGAACAGAGGCCTGGACAATTTATAACAGACTGAACCACTTCAGGAATTTTCCTCAGTAACTGAAAATAAGATATACAGTGATTATGGAAAAATTGTCCGATTCTCGCTGTAAAGGGCCACATATATTCAAATTTGGGGAATAAGCTTTCTATTCTTGGGAGGTTTCCATGACTCATAGGCTTGTGTGAATCGTCCTTTATTCTAATAAACATAAGGATTTTTAGGCTTTTCGTCGACCCGTATTTTCTAACAGATTTTTAAACTTAGAGAAAATAACTATATATGGCATAATCATAATATTTTAGGTCATTTTCATAGCTATTTTGAAAATGATTTTGTGGAACTAAAGACATGAAAGAATGTTGAGAATTCGAGAAAGGAAGTTATTGGATCCTAAGATAACTGAATTGAAATTAAGAATATGGTTGTTTTTATCAGAGTCCTATTTTGGGCTTCATTTTTAGGTTCACTTCCGGTCATATTCCTGGTCGATGATTACCCTAGAGTACACCAATTGGGAAACATCTGATCGCTTCAAATTGTTTTTAATAAAATGATCCAGATTCATTATTCACAATGGTCGTCATCTATTTGGTTCTATACTCACTATTCATACGTTATCTCTCAGGCAACTATTTTTTCGTGTAACTCGCAGGCACCTATTCGACCCGATCTATTTCTCGAGAAAATCTAATAATTTCAATCTTCAGAATTAAGAATTTTTTTTCTTCCCAATATTTACTCGTTTTAAGTAAAGATAGATTTTGTTCACAATTAAGCTGCTTGTGCAATTTTATCTACTATTCGTGTGATTTCTGATTCGTATTTTGTTGCAAAAAGGGTGTAATTGGGAAGTGGATAAGACCAGATCATTCTTTGCATATTATACGGAATTTCTATCATGCGAAATATTTAGTCGATCCAGGTCATAGCCCCTTAATACGTATCTGGGCGTCTACTCTAGCGTACTATTTGGGTGTTCGCATTATTGCGACCAGAAATGGCGACGAGAATAAATGATATTTCTTTCAGGTAATTCAGAAACTATAAAATCAAATTTACGAACGAACACGTCTCTAACAAGCCTATTTTTTTGTCGAGTAAAATATGGCCCGGCCGATAACTTGATTAAATTTTCGACGGAAAATTTCGAATTTCTATTTTTAGGTACACTTTCGGTCATACTCCTGGATGATGAGTACCCTAAAATAAGCGCAATAAATGCTGCTTGATGCTTTCCAAAGACACAGGTGTCTTAACTTGTAAAGAGTTGAATTTTTGAATGCTCCATTTCCTAAGTAACTCTAGGTAACTATGTTTTTTGAAGATATTTTTCTACCTGGTATTCACGGGTAAAAATTTGGTGTGATTCGCGATTCCAAATAATCAATTTCCAGCCTGTATCTGGTACTTCTGGTACAAATTCCGCGTCCAATTTAGGGTGGGTCATCAAACATTCAACCGTTTCTAAGGCCTTAAAAACAAGAGCGGGTCGATTAGTTTCCTGGAAATTATGTGACTGAATAAGTGATCTATACTCTTATAGCCGGTATGCCGCAACCTACATCAAGTCTAATCTGATTTGTGATTTCTTCAATCTTATGGGGGTGGAAGCTGTGGACCCAGTCGTGTCACGTAAACTTGACCCGAAAACGCGAACTCATTCATTCACTAGAAACAAAAGTAATAACAATAACCAACCTGCTAATTTTGTTGAAAAACAAGCAGGTTCGCCCGGGCTGTCACCGGAAGATGCTCGACTTATCAAATGGGTGAAGGATCAGTATAGTCGAAGAGGAGGTTTCATTCGAATTTTCCCCAGAGCCGAGACTTGGTCTGCCTATGGGGGCTTGCTCGATTTCAAAACTCATACAAATGAACTACTGGCTGCGAGGCTATTTCCAGAAACGTATAGTTTAGGTGTAAACAGTTTGATATGCAGAATATCGCGGTACTCGGGTTTGATTACCGAATTCGTCAGTACCTTATCGAGTTTACTTTATTATATCCTTATAGCCACTACGCTTACAATATAACAGCATGATTTTCATACGGGCTTTCTTTACAACGAATTAATTTTCGAGCCTTGAAATTTATTTTTATTACTTCCTTATATGAGCGACTAACAATCTAAGAACGAGTGAACTTTTAATATTATTAAACGTCATAAAAACCGGTGGAATATTCTACCAAATGAGAAACACTTTTCTGCGATTACGTGGAACACTTACTAATGCATCATGTTGTAAAAAAGTACCATTGGGCATGTGCGTCGGATATCGCGGCCATCGGTTTATCCATTCGGTAAGAATAGTCGAAAACTTACGATAACCATACTTTTTATTCGGGATCTCCTAACAGTGAATCAATTCTATACAATTGTTAATAAATAAAGGTGAACAATATCCACATATCCGTTTTCAGCAGCTAGTTTAGTTCGTGATATTTACAGGCCAAAAGAACCCAACATATAGCTGTGTTGCTCCTCAGACATATGCGGTGGTTCCAATTTCTGACAAATTTAAGGTACTTTCGTCGGTAACCATTGCATCCCTGAATTACTGATTTCGACGGTGACGTACTGACCCTTTACTCGGTCCGTAATCATTCCCGTGCGAACGCCTGACAATAACCTGGTTGGAGGGTGCTGCTATCTGATCTACCAGCTCTATTTTGATGAATTTTTAATGTTCTGTCTGTTGCCCTGAGTCTTAATCAACGTATGACAGCCGTGCTCTGAGAGCGTGGTGTTACTCCGGTTTGTCAAGTATCGTGTTACTACGTCGGTTTTAGGTACGAAATATGTCGCTGTGTTGACATCGTGGCCACCCGCTGAACCACGTCCGTTACAAATTTTACTTCGACTGGGCTGTCCATCGTGACCTGATTTATGAGCTGACTCATCTCGTCAGTTAGAGACCTCGGTGGGAGGTATCAGGCTCTCTAGGTGTGTGGTAAACTCACACATCAATTTGGTTGCGTTATCTGTAACACTGATTTTCGGTAGCGGTTTCAGTCACACCGTCGATACATGTTATACCTGTAAGAGATTATCTCAAGCTACCAATACAAATAACTTACTGTGGTGATCCAGTGAGCAAACTCTGAGCGTATAATACCGCATAGGGTAACCTACAGTGTTTTTCATCTACTCGGTCTGTAACGCAAAGACTGACTTTGTGCCGTTGCGGTTTTCGACGGATTCGCGATATTCTAGAATGCGAACGTTCGGTTTATGCCATTTATTCCCGACTGCATTTACGGAGGGCAGTCTTCTTCTTTCTTGGTTATATCAAAGAGATTGACTTGGAATGTGTCCTCCGCTCCAAGCTTTTATATATATATATATCCTCAACGAAATAATCAGCTCGTCAGGTGGCTAGACAATATTCAAACCCTGTGGATTGACCATTTTCGTTTTCGGTAACTTCTATTCCGTTCGGACACAGAGGACCACTGCATTCCCTCCAGCTCGTTCCCTCAAGTTTGGATTCACGATATTTTAGCATGCGAACGTTAGGCGTATACCATGTATTCAACATTGAACTTACGGAAGCCAGTCTGCTTCTCTCTTGGGGGTATCGACTTGCTTGACTTGGAATGTGTCCTCCGTTCCGAGCTTTTATGCATTTCTTGTTATTTCCCCGACGAACATGATCGGCTCGCCAGGTGGCTAGGCAATATTCAAACCCTGTGGATTGCCCACTTCCGTTTCCGTTAACTACTGTTCCGTTCCGCCATATAAGACCACTGTCTTCCCTCAAGTTCGTTTGCCATAATGTTGACATGTGTATGCGAGCGAAGAGGAAGGTCGGTTATAAGTTCAGGGCCTTGGACGCTGCGCTTCCTAGATACGGGGAAACTCGGACGTGACTGGGAAAAGCAAGCCACGCAGGGTCGTACTTTCGGCACTAGGGATTTTAGTGGGCCGGCTACCCGACGCTCGTTTGTTGTTCGGAGAATTAATTTTTTACTAGGTACTTACTCGTCTATACTTGGTCTGCGTTAGTATGTCTATATTCGTCTTTTATCGTTTGCTCTGGGTGTCTCTATATTTGGGCTCTCTTGATGCAGCGTTTATTTCCTCAGTAAGTCTTTGCTACATTCTTGTATGCAGAACTTTTTCGGATGGTTGAAATAATACTTGTTTTGGGGTTCTGAATTTTCATTAGACGGGCAAACCATGGGTCTCCATTGACATCAATTATATTTGTGTAATTTGCGTCTGGTCGTGGTTGATCTTGTTGAATTGACGTTAACGCCATCCTAGAATCAAAGCATTATTGTGGTCTGGGTAATTTACATTATTTTGAGTTAGATAATGGTCGTGCGTAGGTCGAATAATGCTTATAAATTGTTCCCACAGAATGTTAACTATGACTTCTACATTTTGTTCACATTATTTCTATCACAACTAATTTTTCCAATTATGCGTACCATGGTATACTATATATTCAATCTTTTGTGTACGTAAACAATTCTAGAGCCACCCAAATCGGATCCACTTTTGTTTTTATTTTTGTTTAGTTTTTAGAAAACTTATTTATACACAAATATGTCTTTCAGGGTTTTTTATAGAAGCCCAACCAGCCTAACAAAAAAGTAACTAGAATTATGTACAATTCGATTCGACTGTACTTTCGGTCCCGAAAAGGTGATCAAATTACTAACAGTGCTTACACCCTAATCTTAGGGTTGGGTCAGCGATTATTAGATCTAGGACAACCCAAGAGAAAATGATAAATCGAAATGGAATAACGTCCGGTCGTTTCAACCAATATGAACGTAAATTATTGGCTCTCGATTCCAAGGAACGGAAAAAGGAGCGGAGAAGAATTCGTCGAACTCGTAAAAATGGAAAACTTAAAAAGCGCGTTGAAGTAACGTCAGACTTGGATGATGACGATGCTGAGGATCAGGAGGAACATGAGGAGGAAGAGGAGAAAAAATTCAGCATGCCAGAAGTGGGGCATCCAGAATCTGTTCGTCGGCAGCATGTACCAGCAGATGAACCAACGCCACCGCAATACATTCAAAAGAGCGACATTTACAAAAGTATTCGAAGTTCAAAAATGAATCGGAATGAGATGGGCCAAGGTGATCGACACCGAGACTGGTCCACAGAACGAGTTGATAAGTGGGGTATTCGGGATCATTTCATTGAAAGCACATAATTTTTTATAAATATCGATGAATATAGTTATAAAATAATATATTTTTCGATCGGGCATTTCAATCGACCATTTCTAATATTTCTACATGGTTGTCGTTTCGACTAGGTCACTCACTAGCATTTAGTTTTGGTATTAGTTTCAGTTATACACTCGTGTCGCAAAAAGTGTATGATCGTAGTGGGAATTTTCGTCTGTCTATTTCTTTAACGTCTCCCAAGTGTTTGAATGCAGGTACCAGTAGGAGCTGATTCGTATATTTGATGTAAGAACTGGGTTTTTTCTCATGAGTTCACAACATGACACTGATTAGATAAATTTTCATTCACAGAATTCTGCAGAAGTTAAGATTCAAAGTAGTGTTTTACTAGGATTAGTAAGATTACGGTACGATTATTTTTAAATGGCTATAAGCAATCTATCAGATTATAAACCACGACAAATCAATACGATGTCGATAAAATTAAAGAGATTTTTGACTGGTAAATTGAAGGACGGGCGACTAAAACTGAGTTAGACAGATTGCATTTAGAATATATCGGGAAAAATATGAATCCCAGAACTTTTACATGCAACCAAAATAACTCGCGCTGAATTTAAAGGCTCCCAATTGGCCTCTACCAATCAGACACTTTTTACGACACGAGTGTAGTTGGAAATATGGATGGTAACGCGTATTTATGGTGGGTCGAAATGTAGATTGGTGTAAGGTTATAGTTACAATATATAATTTAGTACAATTGTCTGCGAAATAAGGTAACTCTGGTTTGACTTTTCAGAAATGGAATAATATTTAATGCCTGTAGTTATATCATAAACGTTAATGGTGATCGATGCATCGGAATATATTATCAATTATATAATTACAGTGGAAGGGTAAATATAGGACTCTAAGTCATCACCAACTACTATTGTATTAGTACATTTGAGCGTTAACTAATGCTGACTGACGTTCTTCACCGTGTACTCGTTGGTAGTCCCATAACTCAGATCAGCGAGTTCTATATTTACCCACCCCCACTGTAATGATTTAGATACCGGATCCGTTAATACCCGACTGAAGCCAAATAAAAAGACAGTCCTGCCAGAACCGAAAAAAGATAAGGTATTAGATATAACCGTAGATGAAGAAAATAAAGAAAAGCAACCATCTGGCCTAAAGTTACAGGAAATTGTAGCATCTATAAAGAGAAAGGCACGTGATCTATGTCAAATTGAAGCACGAGAAGCGTTTGCGACTTATCTATTGCGAGTTCAACAGCGGTTTATGGTTGAGGCGAATCAAACCCGCAGTAGGAGCTATGATAAAGGCGATCAAATTGAGCTTGTTTGTCGCTTCTTGACACGAGCTTCCGGTAATCTTGAACATCCCTTAGGAAATGAATGTAAAACTGTTGTTCGCGTTCGGAAAATAGTTTTATACTCGCCATGTCGTTTATTAGCCGCTTGGAATTCTGTTATTGGAAATTCCAAATGGAACTTCAGGTTAATTTCGTACACCTTTCATCGAAAAACTCTCCAACGATGTTTTAACTTTTCAAATAGTATCTAAAAATATCTGCAGTATGTGCTGCTGATGGCAGTCTGCTCTTGTAGCCATAAGCAGTATTCGGGTTTATTATAAAATTGTGGCTTAGATATAAACATAATAAGTAAGTTTTCTTCGCTACAGATAATTATAAATGATAGTATAGCACTCAAAGTTATCAGTTTCGACCATCAGCGTTGAATTCGTGATACCAGCACAAGGTGTACCAGACCGAATCACGGTTGAGAAATAAAGAAGCATTTGCTGTGGTGAATGGATTTAGCGAATTTTATTTCTTCTTTTCGACGTGTCAGAAAAACATTGCTGGCTACTTATAATACTTAGGATTCATCCCACTAGGTTCATCCACTTCTCTTGATATGGTAATTTTATTATCATTTCCCTCGAAACCTGCGGATAATCCTGGTTCTATACCTTCGGTGATCGTTCGAAAATCGCTGTCATTAAATTCAACTGATCTCCAACTTCTCTTACATGGGGTTATGCCGTACCAGAGTCCGATGGTCGAGATAATTGCCCACCCGCATTCTGGTTCGAATTTTGGTTAGCTAGGGGATGAAAGGACTAACTTATCCGAGCTCAAAATAGTTCGAACCACAGAAATATTGAAAGTATGGTATTGCTAAAAATTTCGTATAATAAAATGATTGTGTCGTAAGTCACTCCGCGTTACGTTAAAGGGAGACTGGGGTAGTGCACACGAGGTACCCACCTTAACGCACATCCGATTGCCTACTATACTCCCAAGTGTACGTGGTAGTTGCTTAACCACGCCAGCCACTAATTTCGTGGTATTACTTGCCCGGATCCTGCCGTGTTCCTTATATACATGACATGTCGTTCTCTATCTATATATCTATATTATATAATACATAAATACAGTAACACCCAACGAACTTCTCAGATGCGAATCTCTTATATATCTCTCTTCTCACATCATTACCCATATCTCTCTTCTCATATACTGTGTCGTCTAGTATACTCTGTGACATTCAATACTCCGTCGTACTTCTGTAGTTGCATCTGTCTTGTTCACATACATTGGTAGTAACTAATCCAATTGACGTAACCTAAGTCGTCTGTCTATGGTCGTCGCGACAGTGAGTTATATTTTCAATGACGTAATCATATGTTGATACCTGCGATAATACTAACCACTCTGTCCAACTTCTTTCACGAGCCTTATGGATTTTTTATTCAAAACTGGGACGGCAGGATTATTCGTTCTTTTTTATATCGGGGCGTTATTATTTGGATATCCGTTGATTGTCCGCGTCTTCTTATATGCTTGTATTCCACCAGAGGTGCTTTAGTGGCTTATTTTGGCAAATTGTCTGATCTTTCATCCACGATGTTTCTCCGATTGTCTTATTTGGTGTACTTGTTGACTTGGTTGTCCAAGGTTACTGGTAACTTCAGAATTTGAACTTGAAAAATAATAATTGATACCAATATCTCGACTTGACGTTTTTTTATTAAATTAATAAGAGGCGTTTTTGGGTCGTCATGATTGGGATAGGATGAAAAATAACGTTAGCGAGTTGTTTACATGGGTTATTAACACCATAAGCTGATTATAATAAAATACCGTGGTAAAATACACCCCGATGGAGATTTATGACCTTCAGGCTCAACCGTAGTGATCTACTGTCTGCTGAAAGACTACGAGAATTATTGCATATGAAAAACAATAATTATTTCAATTTAATGCGCATTTTCAAATATGGCAGATAAGAGTGTTTTTTGATCCCGCATTTCCGATTATTGCTTGGAAATTGTGTCAAGATTTAGTCCATTTTATAAATAACAAATTGTAGTTTTATGTATTCGTTCACTCCGTACATCATTTAACTAAACGTGAACAGACGACCTTATTCTCCCATATCCATTCGGTGCTGATCTTCTAGCATGCCACTGTCGCTCTCATGTTTTTGTGAACAATGCCGATCTGCCACTTTATGTAGTCAGCTACAATGTGCAGTGGAGTGCAGGAACTTTCCATCCTATAGAGTATACGTATTTTCGTTATTGCTCTTTAGCCGAAAACAAGAACTAAAAACGTCCGTCGGGCATACACGTCCTGCGTGACAATCCTTGACTGTGTCGATCAAATAACGGGTGAACTCCGCTCTGAAATGATTTACACCTTACATCTATCAGCTAGGCCGTGTACCTCTCATACTCCCTCCATTTCGCCATTTGCAATTCTGGTATTTTTCCTGCACGATCAAATTAGCACAAAATTTTCCCCCGAAATGAGTGAGCTAAGGGAACAAATTGTGTAGTATAATATTGTTCACATATTTATTCCCATCTATTTATAAAAGTTTATCATTATTATAGCTTGATTGTTATGAAGTATGTATAACTAGTCAGAAGATTAAATATTCTGACTCAAGTCCAGATGAACTAAGATCATAATAAGCTGAAGCGTTATTACGGAAAGTTAGCTATCTATTTTGGGAATATATGTGTATTTTATTTTGGTAGTATAGCATGTAGTATAATAAACTGAGTCATAAAAATGTGACGATGTAAAGATTCAGTTTAGATTATATTAACCGAGGATAAAATGGCTTTCTTGTATGGAATTAACCTATATATATATTACACATAAAACATAAAATACTACATATAAAGTATTACACATAAGATACTACTGAACATACTACTGAACATACTACTGAACATACTACTGAACATACTACTGAACATACTACTGAACATATTAAATTCCCCCATACTCGAATAATATATCGTACTGGGGAGATGTAGCCATTAGTGTCGAACAGTCAGCTCAGTTGGGTAGACCGCTGAGATAGCTATCTTAGGACTCGGGTTCGATTTCCCTCCTGTTCATACATTTTCGAGGATCATAGCAAGGAGCTTACAATACTTGGTAAATAATCTAAAAGCTGTCTCATCAAATTACACGAGTTCAACCCTCTTGAAACAAAATAATTGAAAACGCTTCGAAACATTGACATTCTGTGGCAGCGAGTATGTGTGCTGAGCTATATTGACCGCTCTGCGTCAAACCCAATTATATAGCAGCTGGAGCCACTTTGCTGTGTTAAAATTGTATGAACGATTAAATGAAATATGCTGTTTATTAGACTTTCTTAAACGGCCTAGGAATGGCCAGTCTTACTATTAAAACTTTGAATCACTATTCGAATTTTCTTGTTATCACCATCAAATCGCTCTTTGATTTGTCCAATTTGTAATTCGCTCATTTCATTAGACGGATAAATTGAAAATCCACACAAAACATCATTAAATATGGAATATGTTAATAACAGGAGAAATGCAGAGTGCTCAAAACATCGCTCCATTTTTTTGTACGAGAGGGTCAAATAACATTTCGGACTTGGTAATATTATATTCAATTTATATCTCCCAGACATATTTTTGGTTACTTATGACCAGGGACCCTGTTTTTAGCGTTTTAAAGGCCTTTGGCGTGGT
>SCLF01025605.1:0-12480 GCA_004367975.1 Mesochordaeus erythrocephalus
GTCCAGACATCTGTTCACCCGAATACAATATCTCTAGACAACCAAGCCTCCGAATTTGTTTTTCGGTGAATCAAAAAATCGAGATATACAAAATCTGGGACCAAATTGACGTTGACCGTTCTGAAATATAGTTTTAACGCAGTCGAATTTTTAGTGAACATGCTTTGCGATCTTGGCATGTTTTCTAAATCACCTTTTTTTGCCCATTTTTCGCCTATAACTGGGTCACGTGTAAAGAATTCGGGGTCCGTCCTCTGAGAAGAATTGAAGCCTGCGTCATGACGCGTCGAATAAGCCCGCTTTCGAGCAAATCCGACATACTTCCCGAAATCACTTCCCCATCCACATTTCAACACCCGAACTTAACGTGTCTATGAGAAAATCTATCCAATTCCCTTTACGATTAAAGTTTTACATTACCAAAAGTCCGTACAATTGATTATTCTCAAGTTATGGTAATTTAAAATTTCAAAAATGTGTTTTTTGCGGGTTAATTGCACGAAGGAGTATAATTTTGTACATTCTGAAAACAGATTCGGAACCGCAAGAAAAGCTCTATAACACTGCTAAGTCTCGTTAACTAGTTGTTTGCACTTTGAAGGAGGGTAGGGAGGGTCCGAGTTTGATAGACGTGTTTGAGCGTCCAAAATATAAGTTTTTCCGCAGTTGTTTCGAATATAATTTTTAGTGAACATACCTTGGGATCTTAGCATGTTTCTAAAGCATAACAAAATAGAAAAGTGAAAAATTCGTCATTTTTGTCACTCGTTGAATATATTTACTTTAGAAATCCCATTTTTGGGCTAAAACTAGGTCACGTGTTAAGAATTTGGGGTCGGTCCTATGAGAAGAATTGAAGCTGGAGTCATGACTCGTCGAATAAGCCCACTTTCGAGCCAGGCGAAATCAAATTTTTGATATACGTGCGCGTTGAAATAGACAAATTTCGGGAGAAATCGGACATTTTAAACTTGCCGCAAAATTTCATAATATACTCATTCGACGCGCATGGATGTCAGTGACAGACCCCGAATTCCTAACCCGGTATGTACTTATACACACTAGAAGTCCAAAATGTGATTTCGGGAAGTATGGCCGAGTGGTTTATTCGACGCGTCATGACTCCAGCTTCAATTCTTCTCAAACGACCGACCCCGAATTCTTAACACGTGACCTACTTATAGTACAAAGTTTCAACAAGTATGTTCACTAAAAATTCGACTCGAATATTTCCTGGAAATATTCCGATTCCTGGGGGAGAACTGATGGAAAACCCTCTAAACAAATGTCAAAACTGTCCCTATCATTTCATAAGTAGTCCAAATGCGGGAAAATTTCTCAAATGTCCCGCTGAGTAGGGCTGTCCAGTATAACACGTTCGTCTAAACTGGCCCCACCCTTGGGGTCTTGGGGGCAACTGATTGGTCAACGAGACTTAGTCAGTCCGATAGAGTTTTTCCATGCGGTTTAGAATCTGTTCTCAGACTATCCGAAATTATACGGCGCCGTAAAGTTAACCCCCTCTAAAGACAAAAATTGAGTCGAATATAGTTGAATTGACCGTCCAGAAATACAGTTTTAACGCGGTTGTTTCGAGTCAAATTTTTAGTGTACATACTTGCGATCTTGGCATGTTTTCTAAATCATAATAAAATCGAAGTGAAAAATTCGTGATTTTCTCACTTTTTTGGCCTATAACTGGGTTACGTGTTACGAATTCGGGGTCGGTCCTTTGAGAAGACTTTAAGCTTGAGCCATGGTGCGTCGAATAAGCCCACTTTCGAGCCAATCCGACATACTTCACGACATCAAAAGTTGGCTTAACTACAAAACGTAGGTTGTAGTTTTTCCCCGGACATGTCCTCTTTTTAGGTCGTGTCCTGGTACTTTTTCTGAATTAGTCAAAATGTCCTCCTTTTCAAACAAGAATGAGCAATAACGGTTATTGCTAATTCTAGTTATTAATTCTAGTTATTATAAACGCCTTGGCCCTTAAAACACTGATTGGTTATGTGATGCATGTACGTGTGGTGTGGTTGACTCAAAACGGATTCTGATTGGTTAAGTGAGTACTAGTTTAGCGACATTTTTTAATATTTGAACACTCACGATAGCAGCTGACAAAAATATAATTTAAAGGTACGAATTAATTTATTATGTATTAAATAATCAACAGAGGTAATTGAATGATCCGGCAACTTCGGTCACTCCTCTGCCCCATCATCGTCGTCCAGGAATTAAGTTCAGATTCTGGTTCCACACGCTGATGTATATATCCTTGGAAGACGACTGAAAACTAAGTGGTCAGCGATATAAGAGGTTTGTACCGATCTACCGTATAAAGTAATTTGCCCAAGATAGGTACACACCTTGTATATCGCTGATCACTTAGTGGTCAGTCGTCTTCCAAAGTTATACATGCCATAGCGGAAAATATGTATCGAAGTTTTGTCTGCAATTTATAATCGTTAAACTAAGGCAGATTTGTGGCCTATAAGTTGGTCACGTGTTAAGAATTGTCTGACGCCGTATAATTTCGGATAGTCTGAGAACAGATTCTGAACCGGGCTTAGGGGGCCCAGATATGAGGTTTCAAAAATGTCTGGATTTTGTCCGGCTTTTTCAGCAACTTTTGAAAACATTTCCGGTTTTTTGACAATAAAATACGGTAACCCTAAGTTATAGGGGTTACTACAAAAATGGAAAAAGCACGCGTCCAATAAAAGTATCGAAAACGTACTGCGATTATTTCCCTTAAAGCTATTGCCAAAATAGACATAATTTACTTTGACCCCCCTACCATAGGGTTTTTTGCAGCGGTTTTGAGTCAAATGTTTACTGAACATACGTTGGGACCTTGGCCGGGTATCTGCGTCCGGGTTTTTGCAGCAGTGAAAAATTCGTGATTTTGTCACTTTTTTGGAAATTTAAGGCTACACAATTACCGTTCTGCCACACTGAATAGTGTTCTATAAATGGAACATTTGTTGAACCTTGTATTGTACCCGTTCATGGGCTAAATTGGTAGACGTTTTCATGGAGAGCTCTGAAAACGGAAATTACCCCAGATTTGAGGTTTGAAAAATGTCCGGCCTAATCAACAAATTTTGAAAAAAATTCCTCTTTTTATATAATAAAATATGGTCACCCTAACATAACGGGTCTATGAGAAAATGTGCGTACAAATGATGATGCTCAAGTTACGGTAATTTTAAAAAGTTAAATAACCCCATTTGGTGGTTCTTGGATTTAACTGTACAACGCGGTATATTTCTATCTATAATTTTGGATATTCTGGGAACAGATTCGGAACCGAAAGGAAAAACTGTATCAGAATCACTAAGTCTCGTTGACCAATCAGTTAATCCCACGACCCCCTAGGTTTAGGCGGACGTGTATAACCATAATTCGCGATTTCATTCCTTTTTAGTCAACTTGCCCAACGTTATTAACATTTGCTATTAGTCTGCCCGACAACTCGAGGAATTCGACGTCCGAATATTTGTGTGTGACAATTAGTACACTAGTGTCTAGGCCAGCCCCCGGGGTTTGGGTAGCAAAACGTTGGTTAACGAGACTTAGCAAGTCTGATAGAGCTTTTTCTTCGGATTTTTCATCTCATTACAGAATGTCTAAAATTATACTTCTTCGTACAGTTAACCTCAAAAAACCCCTATTGTGAAGTCTTAAATTACCATAACTTGAGAAGAATCAATTGTACGCACTTTTCGTAATGTAAAACTTTGATCGTGAACATATACTCTATAACATATCAAATTTTAAGGGTATTTGATAGATTTTCTCATAGACCCGTTATGTGGAGTGAGCGAATCTAAGTCCAAACTGTCATTTCGTGAAGTATGTCGGATTTGCTCAAAAGTGGGCTTATTCGACGCGTTATGACTCCAGCTTCAATTCTTGTCAGAACACCGACCCCCAATTCGTAACACGTGACCCGTTATAGACCAAAGACTGGACCGATTACGATTTAAAAAACATGCCTTTTGTCTTTAGAGGGGGTTAACTGTATGAAAGAGTATAATTTTGGACATTCTGTAAGGAGATGAAAAAACGCTCTATCAGGCTGGCTAAGTCGCGTTAACCGACGTTCTGCTACCCAGACACCCGGGGGGGGGCTGGCCTAGACACTAGTGTAGTATTAAAGACGATATTTAAAATTAATATTTGACACCATCCTGTATATGATTTTCATGGTAAACTTGTTGAAGTGATTCTTGTTGGATCAGTGATATAGCTGACAATACATTGTTTACTGTGTGACGTCTAACGGGCTGTCGACTTGCTTCGAGTAAATGGTGACTAGTTTGCTGCTGTGCTTGGCTAGACATCATAGCTGGAAAGCCGTATTGGTCAACGGAATGAGTGTATTGATTTGGTATTGCATACTAAACCAGAATTACTAATGTTTCGTATATATTTCAGTAGGACCTGTGCGTCGGGTTTCTGACGTGGTTTGTAATTTCTTAATTGAGACTTTTCTTTGTCTAGGAGTAAATGATAAAGTGCAAATAATTGGTCGTAAGCGTTTGTCTGAACCGCATCAATGATTTTCTGTCGATCTAAATATCGCTATATATTCCATGTAACAACCTAACGCGACCTTTGATGTCTTTTGAGCCGGCGAATCGTGATAGTTTTTGATGCTAACGATTCCAGTGATGTTATAAATTTTCACATATGTTCTCTAATATTTCACTTTCAATCAAAATGTTCCTACAATTCTCTAGATTTTTAGCTCAGTCTGCTGAGAATCCCTAGAAATTAATGGATCAGGCTGGGTTCGAATCCCAGCGTGAACATACTTATACTTAATTGATATGTCAGCGTATCGTTTGAGCTCGAAGAGGATACTGAAAATGTAACACAAATTTATGGACTATATAAGCATAAACGCAGTTGCCATGTTTCACAGCTTTTTTCTGAAATTCGGTCGTGTACAAAATCGTTTTCCTTGTCCGTTATCCTCCATAACATCACTATTTGTGAATTCGGAATTCATTATTTTTTTATCAATTTCTACCTTCAACCCAAGAAGTTAACCGTTACCTATACCAATTGCTTCCATCACATTCAAAACGTTTTTATTGATAATTGGCTCCACTGGCTCGATAACAGATTGCAAATTACATAACCAAGCATGGCTTCTAATATCAGCCACTTTAATACGTCTTTTTGAATTTGGAGCCAAACATTTCTTTATGAGATCAAAACACTCATTAGAAATGAACCATGGTATCTGATATCGTCCATTTATAATCAGTTCCTGAGCATTCCCCATTAAAATATATTAATAATGTTACTATACTTTGAGCTGAGCCATATCCGGCGCGTCGAAAGGTAACTTTCCGCACACAAGAACATACAATATGCACCCAAGGGACCAGCAGTCAAGTTCTGGACCCTCATATTCTCTACCTTCGAATACTTCTGGGGCAGCATACGGCGGACTTAATTTAATTGTTGATTTTATTTCCTAAAAAAATATATACCACCTTCCACACCAGGTATTCAGCATTTTATCAGTTCTAAAATATTGGCCAAACCCAAAATCCGCCAATTTTACATTTCCGTTGTCATCAAGTAAAACATTTTCGGTTTTCAAGTCTCTTTGGATATAGTTATAGGTAACTGTGTAGTCGTTTCGATTTAGCAGACTTTGTGCAATCATTTGTCATACACCTCTGTCAAAGTCGCCCCTTCCCACTCCCACGAAGTGGGAACTGATCGGTGAACGAGACATAGTGCGTCGGATAGTTTTTTCCTGCGGTTCCGAATCTGTTCTCAGAATGTCCGAAATTACACGGCGTCTTATAGTTAACCCCCCAGTAATAAATAACGTGAAAAAGACTTTTTTTAATGTTAATTTTAACTCGTGGGGGCATGGCAGCTAACAGAACTAAATGTACTAGATTAAGTAGACCCAAGTTCTTAGATATGTTTGAATAAATAGAGATGGATAATTTGTTTTGGCAGTCCATGTAATTCTACTAACAATAGTTCCCTTGTTTTCCAAATATCGAAATACACTATATTACATTACAAATAACACCATATTTAGAGAGTGATTGCGATTTAAAATAATTACATGTATGAATATTTAGAGCAAGATCAAATTTAATTGGTGAACAAGGAAGTTGACTAATGGAAAATACAACGTAAGTTATGAAAAGATCACACAAAAATAAGGTTTAAAAATATGAGTTATACTGATATTACTCTACAGATTAGCACTTATCAAGTGCTGCCAGAAGAGCAAAAATTTACGAAGTAGGGTAATTGAGCTCCACAGAAATGGAAAATCATATTCGAAACCAAATAAAAAATGTTATATACCCTTAGGAATCACCACAGACTGGAACCATCTGTTTCCCTCGAACATTTGATTGGCCATTTGTAATCTGTCCCTAATTTCCCACGAGGAATCAAAACCTCTTAGCCAAGTAACATATAGCAACTATAGAATAACAATTGGCAAATTAACGTATAACTATTAGAGAATAATCCCTTGGCCGTACTAGTCCCTTATTTCCACTAGGAATCAAAACCGCTTGGCCAAGTAACATATAGCAACTAAAGAATAACTCTTGGCCGTACTAATCCGAACTTGTGAATCAATCTCTTGGCGTACGAGTCCCTTATTTTGCATGAGGAAACAATCCTTCTTAGGCAAGTAACATATAGCAACTAGAGAATAACAATTGGCAAATTAACGTATAACAATTAGATAATAATCCATTGGTTGTACTAGTTCCTTATTTTACACGTGGAATCAAAACTGCTTAGCCAAGTAACATATAGAAACTAGAGAATAACTATTGGCCGTACTAATCCGAACTTGTGAATCAATCTCTTGACTGTACTAGTCCCTTATTGTCCACAGGGAATCAAAACCCCTTCGCCAAGTAACATATAGCAACTAGAGAATAACAGTTGGCAAATTAATGTATAACAATTAGAGAATAATCGCTTGGCCGTACTAGTCCCTTACTTTACACAAGGAATCAAAACCGCGTAGCCAAGTAAAATATAGCAACTAGAGAATAACTCTTGGCCGTACTAATCCGAGCTTGTGAATCAATCTCTTGGCTGTACTAGTCCCTTATTTTCCACGGGGAATCAAAACCTCTTAGCCAAGTAACACAAAGCAACTAGAGAATAACAATTTGCAAATAAACGTATAACGCTTGGCCAATTGACGTATAACTATTAGAGAATAATCTCGTGGCCGCACTAGTTCCTTATTTTCCACGAGGAATCAAAGCCTCTTAGACAAGTAACATATGGAAACTAGAGAATAACTCTTGGCCGTACTAATCCGAACTTGTGAGTCAATCTCTTGGCTGTATTAATCCCTTATTTTCCACGATGAATCGAATTTGAGGATTTGAGGATAATCCCTCGGCCGTACTAATCCCATATTTCAACGACGAATCAATCTCCTCGGCCAAATATCATATAGCAACTCGAGGATAGTGGCCAGCCGTACTAATCCCTTATTTCCCACGTGGAATAAATCCTCTCGGCCAGTTAACATATAGCAATTTGAGGATGATCTCTTGGCCGTACTAATCCCATATTTCAACGAGTCATCAAACCTCTCGGCCAAATATTATATAGCAACTAGAGGATAATCTCTAGGCCGTAATAAGCCTCTGTTTCCACGAGGGATCAATCCTCTCGACAAATTAACGTATAGCAATTGGAGGATAATCTCTCGGCCGTACTAACCCATATTTCAACGGGGAATCAATCCTCTCGGCCAAATATCATATAGCAACTCGAGGATAATCTCCATGCCGTATTAATCCCTTATTTCCCATGAGGATCAATCCACTCGGCCAGTTAACATATAGAAATTTGCGGATAATCTCTTGGCAGTACTAATCCCATATTTCAACGAGGAATCAATCCTCTCGGCCAATTAAAATATAGACATTTGTGGATAATCCCTTAACCGTAATAATCCCCTGTTTTCCATGAGGGATCAATCCTCTCGGCAAATTGACATATAGCCTTTGAGGACATATAGCCTTTCCTCTCGGCCCTATAAAATAAAGCTCATAACCAATCAATTCTAGGCCGTTTTCGCTCAGAACAGCACTTCGAACCTGAAACGCGACGGAACGCGATTGGGCAGACAAAACGCACTGAGACCCAGACCCCTTCAGCTATAGATCCCAGAGTGAACCCCGTGTTTTCTGCCTACCCATACCACAAATATAATATATCCTATATCCATTATGTCATCCTAAGGTTATCGTGGACCTAAAGATTTAGCGTACTATTCCCCCTAGTCACTTTAAAACAATTCGTGATTTTTTTCATCGGTTAAAAATTTGTACTTTAGAAATCCCATTCTTGGGCTATAACTAGCTCACGTTGTCACGCTGTGTAAACTTACTGTCACGTTGTTTAAACTTACTTTGAGTTCGATTTCGATTGTCTAACAGTTAAGACTGTCGTGTCATTATAGAGCGGAAAGGAACGGAAAAGAATGTAAAGATCGTAAAAGAATGTAAAGATCGTAAAAGTACGTAAAGGACGAGTAAAGCAAGAAAAGAACAAGCAGGAACGGTATTGATGGATTGAACGGAAAGATTAGAACGAGAAATAATTATATATTCTAATATATATTATATTGTTATAGTGTATTACCAAGTTAAATATATATTGAGTGAGTCACTGCAGATCAATATATATATATCACCAGGAATCTTCTCACCAGGAATCAACAGTATCGGACGGATCACCTGGAAACTAACTTGAGCTCATCAAACCGAAGAAGATTAATACTCCCCAATAGAGCTACGGCAGTAAAATGCGGTGAAAGTTTAATACAAATTGATATATGGCTACGGACGCGACATACAGTAGTGAGTGACCAAAAAAGTTATTTGAAATAAAATATAGTTTAACCAATCTCGACCAGAAAGAAGCGACTAGAAACCAAGTAGTAGTTATGGTGAATCAATGTTAATATAATAATAATATATCATAAACACGATTTAACATAAAAAGCAATTGTATTCTTATTCGAAACTACTGTCAAAACCAGCTTTAGTGATTGTGATAGTTTTTTATTGCGGCTCCGAATCTGGTCCCAAAATATGCAGGATTACACGGTGTCGTATATTTAACCCCCCGAAACACAGAACATGAAAGACATTTTTTTGAAAAACGTTAATTTTAACTCCTGGAGCATGGCAACTCACCGAACTAAATTGCTCTAGATTAAGTAGGCCCAGGCCATCCAAAACAATCATCGAAAACATATTCCGATTATTTTTTTTAAAGCTATGCAGCTCAAAACCACATTGTCTAAAATTGACTTTGAGCGTCCTACACTTTAGTTTGTACGCAGTTCTTTCGATACACATACTTTTCGATCGTTTCCTAACTTGTTGCAAATTTGTACTTTAGAAATCCCATTTTTGGGCTATAACTAGTTCACGTCTTAAGTATTCGGGGTCGGTCCTTTGAGAATAATTTAGGCTGGAATTAAAGGACTGAAGCTTAACCTTGCCATAAATTGTCACAATATTTTAAAATTCCTCCGAAATTGTTCTCATTCGGCGCGTACGGATCAGAGCCTCATTTCTTCTCATATGATTACCAAAGAATTCCTAATCCGTAATGCAATTATAGCCAATAGAAGTCTAAAATGTGATTTGTGGAATTTTGTCCGATTGGCATATTAGACGCGCCATGACTCGAGGGTCAATTCTTCTGACAGGACCGACCCCGAATTCTTAACAGGTGAGCTGAAATAGGATTTCTGAAGTACAAATCATCAACAATTGATAAAAATCACGAATTTTTCAGTTTTCTATTTTGTTATGATTTAGAAAACATGCCAAGATCCAAAAGTATGTTCACCGACAATTCTACTCGAAACAACTGCGTAAAAACTATAGTTTAGGAGGTTCAAAATCAATTTTGTCTATTCTGGACAATGTGATTTCGAGGTCCATAGCTTTAAATTAACCAGGTCATAGAAGCTAATATACAGGAATAAATGTGTCCATTTCGACAATGTAACTTTAAAACAAATAATCGGAGTATGTTTTCGACGATTTTATTGGGTACCCTGGGGTCTACTTAACCTAGTACAATTTAGTTCGGTGAGCGGCCATGCCCCAAGGAGTAAGCTGATTAAACTATCAGTTGCTACATGAAGGGGGCAGTTTTGACAGTCGTGTTGGAATGAATATGGGAAAGGACAACTAGCGGGTGATGGAAAGGAGACTTTGTCCTTTGTGAGCGATATTCAGACGGTAGAATGACAGGGAAGATCGAGTAAATGACCACAAAGAATAATAATTGACCATTCGTATATCCAAAAATTAAAACATTAGGTAATATGGAAACCTACCTCGGGTAAACACGCGGGGAAAACCACTGGTTGTGTGACGTTGAACAACGAAATTAAAAACTGATACAATAAAGCTCAGATGGTTAACGAAGAAAGACTAGATCAAGGAAACCAGCGTTACTTTTAATCAAACTGGCAATAAATGTTGTTTATCTAGTTTAAAAGAAAATGTAAAAATATTTTCATTACCCAGTAGATACCACTCTTCGTTTTTAAGAATTTTAGTTGGCGATCTATTATTCACTCGCATTTTTCTCGAAAACTATATATTTTATCGCATTGAAATCTTGCGCGCTTAATGATGGGCTCATGGCCGATCTAACAGTATTTCTTGTTCCAAAATAATGCTTCTGGATTTAGGACAATAGTGTCCAAACTGTTCATGAATCCACGTCTTAAACTACTTTAAGCTGTTAAAAGTTATTATATTTTTCATCAATTAGCTACAGAAGACAAATTCCAAGGTACGGCTTTTTTCTAATTGTGAAAACCCGTTTTCGGCCGAGAAAATAGCATTTAAAGGTAAAAAGCCCTTTGTAGGCGCACATTTTGGAAAATACTGTGTTAAAAGTAAAATAAGTATTTTAAAAAGAGAGAAACCATTAAACCGGTTGGTGGCCGTCGAGAAAATTGAGCAAGAGAGATCTCGATAGCCATATGAGGCAGGTTGGTATTTACTGGTTAAAGAGCTCCAATTTTTCAGATTTCAGATTTTCAATTTGGATTACCAAACTTGAATTAAATATTGTAATATCTATTTTATGTAATATATATAATATTTATTTTTTAGAATTCAAATCAATAGATACCATCTCGCGTTTTCCTGTACATACCCACGCAAATAACTATCGGTTTCTTCTTTTTCTCGAAAAGCGTACTGCATTTTACTCTGTATTTATCTCTTTACGCAGCTTTCTCTTATCAAGGTGTAAAAAGTCTGTGCAAGGTTTTGGTTAGCAGAATGCGTTCTCTCGAGATAAATTCATTTCTTTTTCATATAATCCACCAATGAATGAACAAAATACAGACATTTCACCGTAGAGGAATCACTCGGTTATACCAAATCAAAAAATGGTTCTCGAGAAAAATGAAAAAGACTATAACGCCGACGTATGATAGTTGGGGTGATATCTACGTGTTCAAGGGTGGGACGTCTTAACAGTAATGCGAACAGATTTCCACTCAAAAAATAAAATAAAACTCGTTGAAATTACAGTATTTTTATTGGTAAAAGACTTTAGTATAGAACTACAAAATTTCGCACTTCCTATCTAAAAATTGTTTTTCGAACAACTAAACCGCATGCTTCAGCAACTTGCTTTATGTTTAGGTCATACATGGCCCAACGAGTTATTATACGTTCAGACGTATTCCGGTTGATTCGCTTAAGTAACACTTCGTATATATCCTTATCGTATGATACCGATTACACAAAGATCTACCAAGAACATTATGTAACTTAACCCCCTGGAGCCGTATGGGCGTAGTGAAGTCCAATGAGTTTGCAGTTTTCAGCTGTAAAGGATAATAACCTCGGGAACTTCCTGTATTTTTCATGGCAGAGCATTTACAAACTTTTTTACCGAAAATAACTTTGCAACGTCGAAAGTTGATTTCGAAATCGTTGTTACCCCAAAAATGACATGTTGCGTTTTTACTCCAAAGTGCCATTGATTTAGTTTTTTCTTTTCGATCGTATGACATAGCAAATTTTTACATATTTAAATTGTAGATGTTGTATGCACATTCTTTTTGGTAGTAAGTTTTTGGGTCTATTATTCTTATTTTATTCCTAATAAGTCAACTCCTGTTCTGCTAGTTAGAGTCGAATAAATGTGCTGTTGCACTTTTTACAAAAATATACCTTATTTTCGCTTGAAATACATTTTAAGCATCCTCGGTAAGAAATAGATCAGAAAAAAACGAGGTGTTAATTGGTCGCAAATAGCTTCTCGGTATATGTTGGTTTTTTCTGTATTTTTCAAGACTATAATTCAGTATCGTATGTCAGGGTTCGAAAAAATATCGATATCATTCGATATATCGAAATATCGATATCGAAATATCGATTTCGATACGAGATCGAT
>SCLF01025606.1:0-21136 GCA_004367975.1 Mesochordaeus erythrocephalus
GAAAAGAAGAACGATGGACACTAATGGCCTCAACGGTCTCCACAGGAAAATTCAGCTCCGGTCTCCACTGGTTAACCAATGTCACTGCTGTCACAAGTGGGCCTGGAAATCTGAAATAATATTAATAAAGAGCGAAATTGGAAAAATCATGTTTGGTATTTCTTCATTTTTTGTCTTTATTAGGCCCAGCGGAGGGTAAATAGAAGGACGGCGAGATTGGATGGTCGGTCAAGAGAATACATTTGGAATTTTAGTAAGGAAATATACCCGGAAGTGCGAAAATTGGTCAGCTACAAGTGACTAGGCGTCACTTCAATTACCTATGAAATTGTATCTCAGATGGCCAATCACATAACACCTAAGTGCCCAGTTAGCCCAATTGGTTAGAACAAATTACATGGGATGAGGAGGCTACGGGTTCGAGTCTGGTTTCGAACACACAATATTTTACGTATGAGTAGAGTAGTTGACTTGTAATTCAGACCCGTTAACCATTTTTATATGGTAAGCTCGAACGTGTGATAAATTCGCCACAAATCCTATTTTACGCCCACTTGAGACTGGGCAAATGGAAGAAGATGGGTTCCATCGAAGAAGTACCACAATTATTTTCGGCACCAATTATTAACCGAAAATCGTGTAATTCTACATGTAGTGGGTCGTCCTCAGATTAAAATGCATCAGTCACAGTAATTATTTAACCCCGTTGTGAATTTGGTATTCCGCAGATTTTTTCTAGTTGCGTCAAAATTCAGCAAAGGTGGTTAATTGAGCCATCAATACAGGACCGTCTAATTGTATCTGCCTCCTAGAATTTAGATAATAATCAACGGCCTTTTGCGCAATCAGAAAAAAAAATAGTTTACTAAGCTAAGATAGCTTCAAATAAACACTCATTAAAACTCGAGATTATGTATATTACAGGAAGTGTGAGCGTAGGAAAATCCAACATTTTAGTTTAGCGCATAGTTTTAGCGCTGAATATACTTGCTCTAGCCTGAACTTACTTTAGCCTAGTATTAATGATTGGTTTAAGGCTCTCGGGGTACAAAATAATCGAACTCTAAAATAAACTACGGTAAAGTCTTAAAATGGAATATATAATTCCTAAAGTTGGGAGTAATTCTTAATATATTGCTGGTTAGATGGTTTTGTTAGTTTTATATACAAGAACGCAGAATTGTTCGAAATAGTAAATGAACTCAAATAATCTCCAAAATCTCAATTAATCACCAAATAATCTCCAAAATCTTTCGTTAGTTAACTTTTTCTATTATTGTTTTGATTTCTTTACTGTCGGTTAGTGCAAATGGAGATCTCAACAGATTAGTTGTTGCTTAAATGTATTAATTTACTTTTATTTAGTATTAAACTGGCATTTTAAATGGACTATAATAGTGTCCAAAATGGACAAAAACGTGTCCTTTTGCTATTTTTGACTTTTTTTTTTAATTTCTATTATTTTGTTAACTTCTTTAATTTCGGGAAATCAAATGGAGATGCCAGCAGCTTACGTGTTGAATAAATGTTATAATTCACTATTATTTAGTATTCAAATGCTAACTGAACATTAACTAAGCTAAAGTTCAAAACAGACAAAAATCATATATCGTTTTATATTTTTAACTTTGTTTAGTTAGTTGAATTTTTTTTATTATTTTGTTGACTTCTTTACTGTTGGTTAGTGCCATTGTTGACCTGACAGCTGCTTTGGTGCATAAATGTAATAATTAACTTTTATTTAGTATTAAACTGATATTTTAACCCGAGCGCTGACAATGGTTCTTCCTTCACACTGCAGTGTGTGCATTTATTCACAAACCCGCGAAACTAATTAGTTCATCACTAGACCTCTATTTTCGTCTTGTTTGAGCAGACAATTTTGGACTTCTTTACTTTGGGTTAATACAAATAGAGATCTCAACAGGTGAGTTGCCGCATAAATGTAATACTTCACTTTTATTTATTATTAAACTGGTATTTTAAAATGAACTAAAATGGTGTCCAAAAATGGACAACAATCATATGTCGTTTTGCTATTTTTGACTTTTTTAGTTAGCTGACTTTTCCATTATTTTTTGACTTCTGTACTGTCGGCTAATGCAAATGGAGATCTCAGCAGCTGAGTTGTCGCATAAATGTAATAATTCACTTTTTTTTAGTATTAAACTGGTATTTTAAAATAAACTAAAATTGTGTCCAAAATGGACAACAATCATATGTCGTTTTGCTATTTTTGACTTTTTTAGTTAGCTGACTTTTTCCATTATTTTTTGACTTCTTTACTGCCGGTTAATGCAAGTGGAGATCTCAGCAGCTGACTTGTCGCATAAATGTAATAATTCACTTGTATTTAGTATTAAAAAGTTATTTTGAACAGTTTTTAAATGACTATTGTCATCATAATATTTTCGTATATTAGTGTTAGTAGAAAAATAGTAGTATAATGGGTATTCGGATAATGGATGTTTACGAAAACAGACGCACCCCATAACCAGCCCAGTTGGACCCAATTGGGCTTCTGATTGTTTGTTTGCTCAACACGGATTACCCAGTGTAAATGACTACATACCTCATATACCATTTTTATGGTAAGATCACTGGTAAAATCACTGGTAAAATTATTTTTCGATTTATTACCCCGAATTGGGTAAGCATACAATATGCGATCAGAGAATTTTTGATCAAATATAATTCCCGAAAATAAATGTACGCTGCCCCAATTACGAAATTGACGTCTTTGAAGTGGACGACGGGCAATGACATGCGCAATTTAATCTGACCTTGGATGACATATTTGTGACCTCAATTAACGTTGCCGGTAATATTGGAACTTGATTTAGTTATGTTTGGCGTTGCTAATGTTTGTAAATTCATTTATATTTTAACCACTGTCGTTGGTGCCCGCAGGCACTAGGTTTGTTTATTTCACCAATTAATTGATAAGGCGTCAATTTAGTTCGCTGAGAAATTTCGTTGTATATACATTTATATTAAGAAAATAACAAATGTATATTTAAATAATATGATAAAGGTCAAAAATGGAAAAACTATTTCATCTTTAATACCTGGTTTATCCGAGGACTCCATTTGATACGGTACGTAATTTATAAATCACGAAAACTTGTGTCTCCCACGATTACGCACCCTACCCTTTTATAATATTCTCCTTCATATCTTCTTCACTTTTCTTCTTCATATCAGTACAGCTCAACATAACGTACGTGATTATAAAATCTCTCATTATAATAATAATAATTATAGTTAATATTGCGAAAATATTTCACATGATCAAAGCGAATTTACGCTGAAGGTAAATACACGGAACATTTTTGTGTGATTTTGTAATTACGAGATTGCGCTACGATGTGAGGTTAAATTCAAGTCTGAGGTTAAATTCAGACGGTATTTCTGGTTTGAAAGTGCTATCAAAAGACTTATTTGAATCTGCGCACTCGAAAACATGGTAATTACAAGGTCTATAAGGTCATTTGAAGCACTTCCGGTTGAATATTTTTTCCTCGGTTTAAAAGGGTTTATTTCCGTTGATAAAATTGGTATAGTAGTCTATTGATGTCGTGTTTCCGCCGTAGGTTAAGGGTTAGTTTTTATTTAGCTGAGAATAATTAGCTTAGGATTAGCTTAGGGGGTAAAGTGCTGATGACCCAAAACCCGGTTGACAATTTTTCCGAGTAGCGATTTTACGTGAACGTCGTTTATACAATATAAGTTCACTTCAACGTAATATACGGACTGAGTTTATGGATTCGAACCCGCGGTCTTTCCATATCTATTGGAATGAATAAATCACTCGGAATTCCAACCCACACGCTTCACCAAAATCCATACACTTAGGTCTGCAATTCATATAATATTTCATGGTTCCATTTCCCTGACTTAACCAGTAGATACCACACCTGCCTCATTTGGCGATCAGGGTCTCGCCTGCTCAGTTTTCTCGGAGACCATATATCATTAAAGATTTTCCATTGCCGATCTAATGATATGTCTGATTTTAAAATATATATTTTGGTTATGACACCGTATTTTCCAATACGTTTAAGTGCCATTTTCTGAGTGTTGTTCATCGAAGCGAGTATTTTTGTTTTTGACCCGATTTTGAGGCGTTACCTGACCCGATTTTAGAATTTAAACTAGACTTCGCAAAGCTATCCCAAGTTTTTGTGCCAATTTAACAGCCCGTCTCGGGTCAAATATTGACGAAATACTCGCTTCGATGGGCACCCCCATGTTCTCAACTCATGAAAAAAATAATAACGTTTATCAACTTTAGGTAGTTTAGTAGGCCGAAACCTCTATTTTTCTATAATTCTCTTCCTCTTCAAATGAAACTAAAGGTAGTTCCATTATGTAATATGAGAAAGCCGCAATATCTTTTAATATTTTGTTAAATTTTTAGCGTTAGGTAGCTAAAGGTTCATTCTGGCCATATGTCTATTTACTTGAGCGGTTAGTCTTCTATCAGCGCCGCACGTGTAGACAATGTAATTGTCATGCACAGCATGAAGTGATTGTCAGTAATTATCTAGCTAACCTAGTAAGTTATCTAAGTTGAATATTTGTCTGGAATTGGATCATGCATTTGTCGATCATATGAAAACAAAAAAATAAATGTATCTTTCTTAGAACACATTATACGAAGTAAAGGGTTCAGACAGCCAATAGACGGCGTGCGTTTATAGAAACGGGACAACTAAATTGTCTACTGATCTCCACATGAGATAGGTATATGGAAATGCTGAACACTTATTCATCTAACGTTAAACATTTAATTAAAAATACTAAGGCGTTCTCGAGATAAATGCAAAAATGTTGTACTATCCGAAGAGAGAGAAATAGAGCGAATATTCAATTTGCAGGCTATTACACTACTTTATGTTGCAAAAAGTTTTTTTTTCATGAATTCGGTACACATCTAAAATTCCAAGGTACGGGATCCAAAAGGGAACGAAAAATACTATTAGATCTGTAAGGACCTAATGTTTAAGTACGCAAAATTTCAAACGATACAATGTATGGTTTCGAGAAAAATGCGAGTAAAATCTCGATCGCTACATACATGGGTCAGGTGCCGCATCTAATTAAAAAACGAAAATAACCAGAAATTATCTTAAAGTGATACTTTTAAAATCATGGCTTATTTTGAGCAACTGTGCCTATTGTATTACCCGTACGGGCTAATTTAGCTAATCTTACCTAAAAGCGGAAGGGATTTTTTGGAGTGAGTCACATATAATTTTTGCGTAGGATAAATTTGAGCCAACAAATGCTGTAAAAATATCTAGATGGTTCAATCCAACGCGGGGTACCTAACAAATCACAACTCAAGTCAAAACGGAACAATATTTTCCGTTGAAATTTTGAACGAGCGAAGCTATGCTATCTGGCTTACCTATAAAAAATCGGAATGTAACGGTTACAAATGTGTCAAAAGCGGCCCTCCCCCCTGGGTCCAAGTTACAAAATGTCGGTTAACAGGACTTAGTGGGTCGGATAGAGTTTTTTCTGGCGGTTTCGAATCTGCTTTGAGAATGTCCAAAATTATACTCGTTCGTACAGTTAACCCCAAAAAACTCCAAAAACGCGAAAACGCCCTTTTTTTTTTATAAAACCGTTAATTTTAACTCATAGGGAATTATTTCCCTTAAAGCTATGGACCTCGAAAGTCACATGGCCAAACTCGAATTATTTGATACCAAATTTAATATATTCCATCGATATTTATTGATTTTGAGTTTTATTTCGAAAATAGATCTCAGAATATTATATTTATAAACCCATCTGGATGGACCATTTTATAGAGACAGGGTTACCATAAATTCAATAAAAAATACTTATGCACAATATAAGAACGTATTTTTCTATGCCAATCAGGATACCCAAATAACACTAATAAAATGAAGCTGAGTTATTGAGTTTAAAAGACCAGGAGTTGTAGTCGGAAAACCGTCGGATTTCTGAAAAAAACTGGAGATACTTCAGTATATATTTAATAAAAAATGTTATTTACAACGTGAGACCATTACTTTTTTCTATACCAACATGGATACCCAGAAAATAATGAATTTATAGAAAATATGTCTATATTATGGGTCATGTTCCGAATGGACCAATTTGATAGACGGTAACTGCATGTGATACATCCGACAATTTAAACTCTTGTACAAAATATGATCAATTATTGTTTGTACAATAAAGTAATTATGACCCGAACACATGTATCAAAACTGCCCCTAGGGGGTTATGACTCAACTGATCGCTTAACAAGATATAGTGAGTCGAATAGAGCTTTTCCTTGCGTTTCCGAATCTGTTTCAGAATGTCCACAATTACGCGCCTTCGTACAGTTAACCCCCTCTAAAGACAAAACGTGAGTCGAATATAGTTGATTTGACCGTCCTGAAATATAGTTTTAACGCAGTTGTTTCGGATCTACTTTTTAGTGAACATACTTGGCGATCTTGGCATGTTTTCTTAATCATAACAAAATCGAAAAGTGAAAAATTCGTGATTTTGTCACTTTTTGAAAATTTATACATTTTTTGGTCTATAACTGGATCACGTATTACGAATTCGGGGTCCGTTCTTTGAGAAGAATTGAAGGTTGAGTCATGACCCGTCGAATGAGTCCACTTTCGAGCCAATCCGACATACTTCAGGAAATCACATTTTTGACTTAACTTCCCCACCCCCACATAACGGGTCTATGAGAAAATCTATCAACTACCCGTAAAATTTGATATGTTATAGGCTTTGGCTTCAAGATCAAAGTTTTACATTACCAAAAGTGCGTACAATTGATTCTTCTCAAGTTATGGGTGGGGCACAATGGGTGGTTAACTGTACAAGGGCTTGTAATTTTGGACATTCTGAAAACAGTTTCGGAACCGCAAGGAAAAACTCTATTGGACTCGCCGACCAGTTGCGCCATAGGGGGATACATGTGTCAAATAAATAGCGCGAAATTAGAATTTTCGACATTTTGCAAAATGTAAAAATTTAAGGGTTGTTAGATTAGAGAAAGATTATGGTTGCCAGTACTTGGATGGATTTCCAAATTTCCATTTTTGTACGTTTATCTGGACGAGTTCCAGGCAAAGACTTTTTGAGCATAAAACCTCTCAAAAGTTGGCGCCGATTTGTGGCACGTGGCCATGTTTGCTAGGTTTCGGCGGTTATAGACATGCTCAGACTTTGTACTTGGTGCGTTGTACTTGATACTTTGTAACTGATACTTTGCACGGCGGGTGATTATTACACAAAAATGTTGTTTTCAATTTTTAAATTTAGTTACGACATCATGCAAATTATATATTTATATAGACATATAACTTCTAAACTAATTGATTATACCGTACGAATGGTCAATCCAAAACCAAAATATATGACCATTAATGTGAGCCATGAATCTAAAGCCAAAATAGATGACAGCCACCTTACTAGCACCTCCGTTTCCTGCTTTTAGCACAGTTATGCACGTTTTAATGTTTGGATAATTTTTTTATATACAATTTTCAAAGTTTTTTTTATTACACTACAGCCAGCATATATACACCCCTAAAGCGACTACTACCCAGTATATTTAATCATTCTTTCCTAAAGGTGCAGCTGTGGAATGGGGGTTAAATGACCTCATTTAATTCAATTTGGTCACTCAATGTTAATCAAGGGCAATATCGATCGAAAATTTGTCTGCAGAAATACAAATTCAATTTTCTGATCTAACGTGTCTGTAGCTGTCTTGTATTACTCGGCATCGCTTATTGTATCAAAGGAGGTCATACATGGGATTTAGGACACTTGGTGTTGTCTGTTTTTGAAATTTAGCTCCTCCTGGTTGCCGCTCTCTTGCTTCGCCTCATTTTTTTCATCCGCATTCTGCGATGTTATTTTCTGCACTTCCGGTTGGGTAACATTTACCTGGGTATATGGCTTTATTATATGGCTGCTGCTAAAAGAAGGTTCCAGAAAAGGATCTTCTTCTTCCTTCAGTGCTAATCTTCTATCTGTATGTTTTGTTATTCTTTCTCTTATTTTTTGAGATTCATCAAATAGTTTTTCGCCAGAGATTCGTCTTACCCTTAAATTGTATCTTCTTGCTTCGCTATGATTTCGTTCCGATCGTTTATACTATGTCCTGTACTTTGACGTTTTTTTATGTTGTCTGGAAAGGGCTTCTTCTGTTTCATGTGTTGACACCCATTTGTTCACTCCGTAGGTTGCTGGGATTGGTGCTTCGATTTCCGCAAAGTCTTTTATTGGGCCCCTTAAAAAATTGAACTTCTCTAAAACCCTTGCGCCTCCTTCTGGTTATTCGGTGTTTCTTGGAGTTCTCCCTCCTCTATAATATGGCTCTGCATTATGTTCATCGTCCTCTCCAGTTGTTCTAGGTCTCTGCATCGTCCCTTCCATGTATGGAACAATCATCCAGGTATATGTGGTTCGTTCCCATCGGCAACCTATAAAATATGAATTGTCCTGGCCCATTTACACTCGTCAGCGCTTCCGCCGCATTAATCGGGATTTGGTGAAAGCCGGCTGCTAAATCGATACAGCTGAAGACCATAGAACTTCTCAGATTTACTAGGGATTTACTAGGGAGGGGGCAGTGGTATGTTTTATGACCTCAGATAACGCCCTATAATCAATGACTAGACGATAATCCCCATTTGATTGTTTGACCAACAGCGTAGTGCTATTCCATGCGCTGCTGGTTTTTATATTTTTCTGTATTTTTCTGGATAATCTCCCGTATCTGAGGCCATAGTGGTTACGGGGTCCTGTACATCCGTGATGCTACGGGGCTTGAGTTGTCCACATATACCTCAAATTTCGGGGGATTAGCGAACACCAGAAGTTATTACCGGAAAAGTTCATCGTATTTGTATATGATTCTCCTTATCGTCTCCCTTGAGTTTTCACTTATTCCCTCTCCTAGGCTAACCTCTCTATGAATTTCTTCTATCCTGTTATTTTCTACTTCTAGATTTCCTATTTTCTTTGTATTTTCCCCAATGTTTCAAAAATATTTTTCTTTTGCGTTTTGATATATGCGCGTGCACTGGGACTGTATGTGTCACCCAATTTCTCAATTTCCTATTTTCTCCCAAACATTTCTAACGTTTCTGTATTCAAAGTTTTTGCTTTTCCACGTTTTTTTTATTTTCCACATTCGTTTTTCTTTTATTTTTCTTCCTACGCGAAGTCGCCCTAACTGCGATATTCGGTTTCCCCGTCCCTTGTTCCTTACTTCCATATGTTTTAATTCCGTAAACCCATTATTACGGCGTTCGAACTTTTTTCGGTTAACCCCCGAAAACTTCAATTTCTCTTCATTTGTTCGAAAAAATCATTCATATTCGGTTTCACTGGAATTCGTTCTATACACCCACGAAATTAAACCCTTATTGGTGTGATATACAAATTTGGTGTTTTTTCTGGGACTCTCGACACGTAGTGGTCCTAGACCCAAAATGTTCAAGCTCGACTGTTGGCCCCGAGAACCGTCTCAATCGACGCGGATTTTCATGCCGAGTCTGCAAATTTTCCCGACTGAACTTAGAAGAAAATAATTGTTCCGTCTGTTTCTCTCTCTCACACTTTTCACTTTCTGTTTCCTCCACTAGTGGCTGCATTTCAGGGCTTCTGAAATCTCTTTCAGCCGCTTTGTTCCTTCTTCATATGAGTTTTTCACTCTCTCCCTTCCTAAGTTTTAAAGACGTGAAAAACATTACTTTTCAATATTAAACTACAAAAGATCTTTGTCCTTCTTCCCGTGTAGAACATAAGGGTGTATGGAACCCAGCTATGCTACAACCCCATTTTTGGACATGCTATCCTATGCTATCATATACTATCCTATGCTATCCTATCTATCCTATCTATCCTATGCCATCCTATGCCATCCTATGCTATCCTATGTTATCATATACTATCCCGCCTAATATCGGGATGCAATTGTTTGTTGTAATAAAGATACGTTGGTCGTTTAGTGTTCACCCTTTCAAATTGTTGGTCCTCACAGGTCGTGCCCATTAACCTCATTTACAAGCGCCGGTTTCCTAACCACACTTTCACAAAAGCTTTGCTGATACCACGTATACTGCTGATCTTAAAAATCTTTTATAATACGTGGGAAGGTTGACACGGCCATTTTGAATGGAAATCCTTTTACTGCGTCCATGTACCCTTCTTGATGGCATAGAAAGCAGGATCTTCTGGTTCCCTTTCATGCTGGCTTCTTATGCCCGTTTAACCCGTATTTGTGGCATGGACTCGAATCTTTGTTATATTAGCATGGTCTTGATCGGTAGGGGTGATTGGTTTTCTCTATTCCGGCTGCTACGGCATTCTTCTCGTTTATTATCCCAGTTTCCATCTTTTTTTGGCAGTGCAGCTTTTTACTTGCACTGTCAGATCCCGGAGGTCTTCTTGCAGCTTCCTCATCTGGCCTTCTCCGCGCCTATTGACTTATTTTTGTATCCCCCGTTGGGCAGTATTTTCTTCTTTCCACTATATTATTGAGTTCGTAAATGCTGACCGAATTTCCATCAACTTGGTCTGTGAAACCGTCAATTGATCGCAGATCTCCCATTGTCCGTCTTCTATCTTGTCTTCTGCGGGTTGTGCCTTTTTTATTAGAATTAACCATCTTTCTTCGTTACTACTTTCTTCAAAATATATTTATCATATCATCACACCCATATGCGCCACCACGGCTTCTAGTTTTTTCTGCAATGTATTTGATTCTGCCGGTGGCTTCCTCAATGTTTCCCGATCTTTTTAAAAACGTCGTCTACTTTTGATTTATCTTCATATTTCGAGTCGTCTTTTCCATCTCTTCTATTTTTCTGGTCCGCGCTTCATATAGTCCATTTGTCTCGAAGGTTGGTTTTAAAGCCTCTTCCATTCGGTTAGATCTTCATTCAGGTATGATAGAAAATTGTCGATCTTGCTCCGCCCAAGCGTTGACCAGGCTGCTTCCTCCTGTAATGCTTTCCGGGATATTTTCTTCGAAGCTTCTGACCTCGTTCCTAGCTTCTTCCATCACCCACTCCACATCTTTAAATTCCTGATAAATGAATAGCTCGCTCCTGTATTCATGCCCTAGGACATTCTTATTTTTACCGTCTTCACCATTTCCGAGTTAATTACATCGCCGTCTATTGGTCTTTTAATCGTCTGCTTTCCTGTCTGGTTCTTTATAATTGATTTTTAACCACTGCTGCGTCTTCGGGTTGCCGACTACTTGTTATCGAGGACTTCAGCTTTATACTGCTACCTCCGTTTCCTGCTTTTGACACATTTATGCACGTTTTAGTTTGAATAAATTTTATAATTAAAATTTTCAAAGTTTTAGAATACAATTTACATTTTTTTGTTTTGCATGGAAATATTGAACGAATTCTACTACAGTACATCCAGCGTATATACACCCCCAAACACCCTGGAGACTTCAAGTCGGGATAAGTCGGTAATATGGATTTCTGTTTTCGTCTGATGTCCTGGTTATTTAACCATTCTTTTCTACAGGTGCAACCGTGAATTGAAGGTTAAATTAACCGATTTAATTTCAATTATGTCGCTCAACCTGTTAATCAAGGTCATTTTCGATCGAAAATTTATTTCGATTCATTCGCCCCATCTTAACCCGTTTGGGCTACCTTTGTGTGTTTAAGGTGCATATATGTTGTACTAATTTTCCTGTTCCAACGCGTCTGAAGCTATCTTGTATTGCTCTGCGCAGCTTGTTGTGTCAGTGAGCAATGAATCTAAAACCAATATAGATGACCACCAATGTGAGTCAGTAATGCAAATCCAATCTTCCTTTAAAAACAAATCGAAAATGGCTTTGCGTTAGTGAGTTACATTGGTGTTCATCTATTTTGGCTTTAAATTTACGGCTCAGATTGATGGTCATCTATTTTGGCTTTAAATTGACTATTAATACGGTAATAGTATCTGTAGTTCATCACATTACCGTGGGTCAACACGTAAAACAGTTCGATCTACGTTGATCTCCTTATCGGTTTTGGTATCTCAGTTAATAATCATCTGTGGTATCTTTTGAGCCGCATTTGACTCAAGTAAAGAAATAAATAACTAATCTATTCAACACTACGCTAAAACTGTATCTAGAGGAAACACGAGGAAGGCATATAAATAATATGGCAGTCTCGTTTTTTAGACATTTACATTCTGTGGTTATCGGTTTCGCATTTGGTGGTACTTCCGGTTGGAATATGCGGTCGCCGCCCTAACACAGAAAATACACTGGAATACCTAATGATGTTTACTCCATTTATATTCAAGCACTAAATGAGTATGTCTGTAAGCACACAGGGAATGTCTTGATTATAGGTCATTCATTGTGGTAAATAGCGGTTTCTAAAGATTTTTTAGATTTTATTTTCGCCTACCACGTAAAATTACAGTATGCTTCTCGATTACCAGTATTTATTTCAAACTGCAAGAAGGTCTAAATAACCATAAAAAATAAAAGTAAAAACTGCAAAAGTTTGGAAATGATGGCAAAGAAAAACCGAAAAATATTAGAAAAATTCCTGTTTTTTCTTCAACATTTATTCCAAGAATCCCTAATTGGATTTGATTTTGTGTGGCTTTTCTTATGGGAATTATTTTCGTCGGTTATCTTGACTTTATGAGACTTGTCAAAATGTAGGAAACCGTACTGGAAATCCGTTATAGTGTTCTGGGAGCGACTTTCCAAAGCACGGGTACATTGATTGACAAGTCTTGGTCATCCAAACTGCTGAGAAAATCCGATGTTAAGAAATTCCAATCTGTCATTGTGGGCATAATGACTACATAATGCTGGGATAATACTTACGGTCATATACATTTGACAGTTCTAACCTTTATCTTTTAACCGCAACCTTTCGTCTTCGCATTTTCATCTACCATGGAGATCTGACGCGCGATGTGGTTAAAATATTTCGTATTCAATTGTTGTAGCTCAGTCACTTGATCTAACAGTTAGACTCGTATGTATTTAAAATTCTGAATATAAGCGGCAGATAAATTATGTACAAAAACGTCGTTTCAAAGTGTATAATAAACAGGCCCATGTTTGGAATTGCATTTTCGGCTCGCCTACACGACGGCTCCATACAACAACGTATTGGCTCTGAGGCGCACAGCGGGTGAGAGAAGTAAGTGCAAATACATTCCGCTACTAATAAAAAGCACTTTAAATTTTGGACTTTTCCGCGTAGTACTTGAGGTTATTAAGACTGGGAGGAGGGCGCTAGAGAAAAAATTCCTTTTGAGGCCCATTTTTGCGACTGGAGAACCTTAACGTGATCTCGTTTTCAGGATAATATAACACTAAGGGATTTTATTGGTTCTTCGAGTAATTTTGAAATACAGCTCACACAACTCTGAATCATGCTTGTCTTTATTCCTCATATAACCTGTAGTAACGCACTCTAAAGTTTGGACTTCTTCGACTGCGACTTAATCGGTTATTGATACCCCATTTTTAGTATTCTGAAAAGTTCCTGCTGATGGCCTCTGTTAATATAATAAACTAATTCTATAGAAGAACCAGAAGATCAACTAAATATTTATTAATATGAACGTGTTTTTGGTAAGATAAGTAAGTCCCCATGTGCTAGCTGTACTGCTTGCTAAATTATTGAAACGAAGCGTTTTCTTAAGCTTTCATAATAAAGATCTGATCATTTTCCGTTGCGATTCCAAGTGAGCGGAGTTTCTAATAGACGTAATGGTGCCTTTTGAACATATAATGTCTTTAGGTCCAACCATGTTTCGGATAATTTGGAAATAGTCCGAATGTCATTGGAATAAAAGATTCCAGATAAAGCGAACCCACCAAGCATACTCGTGCATATAAACCGCAAACTGAGCATCCCCGTTTCCTTTTTGTCGTTCTTGCAGCGCAATTTGCAGCAGAAATCTAACGACCGGCCTTACTTCTGTAACTTAGCTTCTTCCGGTTTCGATGTTCTGAAAAATTTTCAATTTTAGCAAAATTATTCCAAAGTACGTTTTTTGCAAGCATTTCTGCTGGCATTGTATCCATCTGTGTAAGATGTAGCTCTGCATAGGAATTTAACATTTCACTATTTCTTACCGATCTAAGATGACTAGTAAAGGAAGCTTCATCTAATCCTATGGATAATAATGTCGCACAACAAGAGTTGCGACCTGTATCTTTTCCCGGTGACCTTGAGATGCCTGATTGTTTTGATTTTTGTTTAGACCGGCTTGAACCGTCTCCATCCTGTTAGAATTGGTGATTGAACCTTAAGTAGGTAAGTCCATAAATTCCTTTTTCAGACGGAAGTCTGCTATATCCTCGGTATGAAGTTGGACTGATTCCAGCCCGTTTGTATGACATATTTTGGCACCTCTGCCTTGGTGTGTAGAAGTCGAAACTTCTTGAACGGAAGTTCCAGAATTTGAGAAACGCTTCATCTCCCACCGATTATATGCGATTTATTTCTATCATTTTCGCCTATAGCGGTGCAAGATCCATTTGCTTCATTCGACACTGATGTTTGTGTGAAGTTACAGTTGCATTTGACATCAGTGTTCTTCAGTATATGATTTGTCTGCAAAATCATATGTACTCTGCTGTATTTGAGCGATCTTTTTTTGTTTGTCCAAATCCATAATTGTTCCAGTTACAAATGTGATGTAGTATAATAATCTGGGAATGCCTTGACGTATCTTGTAATAAGGTCTGTCATTTATCGTGGTCCACTTGCTCCTGGTCATCGACCTGCATTTTGTATATCAGCAGATATACACCTTTAAAAAAAAAACCTTTAAAAAACCTTTAAAAAAAAAACCATATAGGATGGCGAACATGACAATTTTTGAAAGTCCTGTTCTCCTCTTTTGGTAATGGGTTCACCCGATAACTTTAAGAGGGATTTATACTTTTGTTGCGACATGAATGTTATCTTGCCTTGAAATTTCATTCAGCATATCTGCCAATTACGAAGGTATCATTTGCATGGCTTTATGATCATCATCATTCAATGTAGCTGACCCTAAGTTGTTGTTTTCTTTCCATCATACGAATCATTAGATTCTCTTCCTCCTTACAAACCTGCAAAACATTGATTCTGTCTTTTGCTTTTTTAACAACGTCTTAGTGCGCAAAGTTTCTTGAGCACCTTGCTCGTATTTGAGGCGTTTCCGGAGTACGTCTGAAGTTGCATTGACTTCTCTAGATAATTATTTCGACCGCCTCTCGTGTATAGTCTTCTTCATCTTCTGTCGAACTATTTACAAAACATTTTTTGACAAAATTTCTTCAAAATGTGTACCAATTTAACAATTTTTTTGACAAATAGGATTTATTATTTTTTTGTCAATTTAATTTTGTTGTTAACATTTGTGCTTCATCCAACAGTTTTTTCTGTTCCTTAAACAGTAGCAAAACTACCGCAAAGCAGTCGCAATGCTAAGGTTAATGATACCTTTTTGCATCTTTCGGTCTGTTTTTCAAAATGTTTAAATGGAAAAATCCAAAAGTTTGTTAAGTTTTTATTTATACTATTTTATTATGCAAAGAAGCAATTGAAAAGCTCGTTTGTCATTAAATTTTGTCAAATGATCTTTCAATTTTAGCACTTCTAAAAGTTGTTGGAGTCCCTCCATTTTACATGGTGCTGATTGCTCTTCCATAGTCTGGTTTTGCTATACAGTCTTCAAAACATTTCTCTCTGCGTTCCCAGAAGAGCTTTTCTCAACGCTTTGGTTTTAAGTTAATGTTTTGCTTCGTCTGTTCGCAAACTCTTTCGTTTTCTATGTTCATTCAGTTCCTTTTTCGTTAAATGTAACTGTTTCTCCGTTTCTAGATCTATTGTTCTACGATTTTTTCAAATTGTTCGTTTTTTTGTATTTGTAATTATATCACTTTCTCCTCGAAATTTATTATCTTTCTCGAAGGTTATTAGTGCTATATTGTCAAATATATCCAGCCCATGATGTATAGCTTCATAGGCCTGATGCTGATATCTCAGACCTGTCATCTCTTTCACCATCAGAAGTGCTACCTGTTTAACGTCTGTCAAAGAGCGAGCATAAAAATCCTGTTCGTGCCCACCATCCTCCCACAATTTATGAAACCAGCCCCATAATTGCAACCCTTTGATAACCACTACTGAAGAACTGAACTTTCTCCCGAAGATGGGAGAAATTTTAACGATGTTAGAAAATCGTGTTCCACTATTTTCCCTGGGTATGTGAATTGTCAGTTTTTTATCTGCTATTCATTCAGATTTATCCAGATTGAACCCTTCTCGTCATATGGAGTTTCATAGAAATCTTTTCCACGTGCTAGTTTAGACCGAATTGAATTAAATATATCTTGTGGTTCCTTACCTAAACAATGATTTATTATAGGCTACAGTAAATGTCGAGGCTCCTATAGGAATGAATTATATGTTATGATTGAGACAGCGGGGCCGTGAGTCGAAAAACGCTACACCGAATTACACTCTTTTCACTCATATTACCATCAGCAAACTGTGAACTGTTACTAGGAATGTTACTATGAAAGTTACTATGAGTGTCACTAATTAAGCCAATCTGAATGTCACAGTGAGTGTCCTGGGTTGACATACTTTTCGACAAATGATTCAAAACATGTTCTCCCAGTATTCTGGCATTGTCTTGCGGTGGTTGAATAACATATAAACCTGAATGTTTAGTTTATCGCGTTTCTTATAGTCAGAGTTGAGGTATGCCATGATTAACCCACTTTTAAGGCATCTATTTGTGGCCACAAATATTTATACACATGTTCAATGGCACTCATTTATGGTTTAAAAGAGGCAGCAGCTTTAGTCTTAAAACATGAACTAGAAGGCCACAAATCGAACATCTGTACAAGAGATAATCTCCCATAATCGATGTCATAAAGTGTCAGTAACACCCTGCGCATTGTTTAGAACTAGGTTTATTGCCTAACAATGGTACTCTCAAATGCTGAACTCTTTTGTATCTAATTTAATATTATTGTATCTATATTTTAACCACTAGTAAACACTCGAGTATAAAAACCGTGGTCCAATTACAGATTAGCCCTCTTGTAAAACTCGAAAAGGCTTTGTGAACATCGTCATTCTGGGGCAATGACTGTGTATTGACACATGCTGAAAAAACATGGAACCAGGGCAAAATGTTGTAAATATCTCAAAAAATTATATTTTCTAAAAACCAGGTAAATATACAATCAGGCAGTGTTTTGAAAATTTTATATCCAAATGGGTATTGAAACCAATTAGGAAAAGAAAAAATCTGAAGTTTTCAAAATTCTAAAACCTGAATTAATCGAGGTGCAAAAGGGAGTTCTATACGTGAATAGAAAGCACAATGGTCGGAACGGAGTAATAAACCTCGGGGAAATATATATATGGCCTTATAGCACGTAGAAATGGTGTTGAAAAGGAGCAATTAAATCTAAATAAATTTCTGATTAAAATTACAAATGATTGACGTTTTGAGCAAATAAAAATGAATTAATTTTTTCAAAAAATTAAAAAAAATCAAAACGTGTATAATTACGTTCACGCACGATATTAATGCGACCTTATGTGTCCTGCGCCCAAACAATATGACATTTTAGACCAGTTGGGGAAATATATCTGATTGGTATGATGAATCTAAAATTAACCCGTTTGGCTGTTTTAATATTTCTCGGTATCTAAATTTATTTCTCCAAGTTAACCCGTATACTGGCGAGACGTGTCTCGATTAGAAAATTCAAATATATTTCTAACCAGACGTTACAGCTGAAGCGTGTGCTTCAATAGCTTCTTGTAGTATACAGCTTACCCGAATATTAATTAAAAATTGTCGTACATTGATCAAGTTAAGAAATCGATAACTAAGGTTCCTTTGCTTCTTTTAAACATCCAAAATAATCGAAATTTCTATCATCAGTGATATTACGTTTACTCCAGATTTTTGTAATCTGGGTAAATACCCATTCTGACCTAGCTCTGCTCAGTTTTGAATAAAACGCGAAAAACTGGTCGACGAGTAAAAATTGGCTCAAGGGTGGACAGGAGTTAAGAATTAAGGATGAGAAAACGTCTTTTAAAACCGCCCCATGGAAATAATGTTTGGCACAAAGTCAGGCTATCCTAGCTATAGGATGGTCATTCAGTGGGTAAAACCTGAGTGACTATTAAATCTGGGTCCGTCTTTATATAGTCCGCGCGAATATACTGGTACCAAAATCATGTAGGCGTAATTGGCTTAATTGGTAGATGTCGAAAGAAAATATTAGCGATCCCAGATTACGAGATAACCTACATAGAATTAATGCAGAAAATAAGATCATACAACATACATGTATTCGATTGTCTGCAGCGATGTAGTTGTTCCAGATTCTATATTTTCCTTATACAGGGTACCAGTAACTGCCTTGTATTGATTTCGTGTCGTTGAACTGTAAGGTCATATTTAAAACATAGGGTTATTAGTTGGTGGTAGGACATGTCGGATTCTGGTCTCAATCTGGTCCGATTAGTGGCGGATTGAGAATTTTCGATCAGCGCGGTTCAGAGCAATAATGACGAACACTTGAAAAACGCATGTCAACACACACATTTCCCCTTTACCAACGTGTGGCTGACTTGGATCTGCTGATATACGATCTATTGTTCAAAAATGTACAACTCCAGACCGAAAAATCTGTCACTATTTAAAGTCACTGCGACAACAATTATCTAGGCGACGATAAGATTTCTATTCGCTATCGAAATTAAAAAGGGCTCCTCATCTTTCATCACTGAAAATGGCGCTGAAGAATACATTTAATTATCTACGAAATTTATTCAATGCCATACACGGACTTACGGTACATGTTTTATCTGCTACAGTCAATTACCATTCGTAACAAATACAATCGCCCAAAGAAAACTTGTAAGACCTAGCGGCAGTACGGACGGCTTCAGTCGTTGGTTAATTTCCAGTTGATATACAATTTGGAAGTGAAGAATATTTTGATAAAGTAGACCGCACTCCCTATACTACAGAAATGTTCCCACCAATCATTTAGACGATAATATTAGTATACTTAAAAATTAGTCCTAGACCACATATTGAATTTGGCAAAGTACTGGTCAATATAAGTACAATTTAACGGCAAGAAAGACCAGGTTTTCCTCAAATATTCCGATAAGATCGTAGTGTAAACTTTACGACCAGCAATACGGTTTCTTGTCTTGACTGCCATTCAGAATAAACACAGATGCAGGTTTGGTTCCCACGCTAATATGCTGCGAAGAACTAAAAATAATTGCGGTCATTTCTTAGGGGCCATACATAATATACATACTTTGTTACCCGAGGAATTGGCGATAAAAAAAACTTTCTGCCTTTTATAAGCTAGAAGAGACAGTAAGTATGTGGGAGATTTTATGGAACCTTTCATACGAAATTGGACCGACACTCGTGTTGTCAATTGTTTGTCGGAAATTGGCAAATTATCGCAATGGCCATCGTACAATTCATGGAATTGCGTCAGATGACCGACATATTGGATACACAAACTCTACATACATTTCATATATCGTGATACGCCAGAGCTGAAGCCATAATGATGATATTGAACGCAAGATATTTAGAGTCAAAATTTGACGATCAAACTCATAGTTTCTTCTTGGAACAGAACGATAGTCCCTCAAAAACCACGGACCATAATATTCTAATCTATGTGAAATAAATAGCAAATAAACGAAACAGAACTCGTGTACTTCATGAAAACGGACAAACTGGAATTCTTCCCCATCGAATAATTACCCCAACTTGCACTGAGCCATCATCAAACCAAAATAACGTGGCATTTCCATGTTGGGAGCAGGTAACAGTGTTTGCAAATATATTACTTATATTAAAGTGGAACCTCGCAGGAGCGTTGATAGCATTGCTAAATGACCAAGTTGGGTAAGACGGCTGCTACAGACATTACCCCTTGTATTCGAAAGGCTGTATTCAGAAGGAAACTTCAAAATCTTAAGGTTATACTGCTGTTAAAGCATTAAGTAATTCGAATTAGTTTATGTCCACAGATCGCCTCCGTTCAAATCCGGTATTTGGAAGACTTCTCGCGGAAGAAAAGTAAGTGACAACCAAATTGTGGAAAACGTGAACAATTTCCAAAGGAAAAATAATACAATTAATTTATATCAAGACTAACAGTACCATCTATAACGTTATGGCATATGCTTATTTAGTTGAATTTTTTGCATGCCCGATTCTCGTCAATGAATATAAACGTGTCCATAGGTGACGAATTTCGATGAAATCTCATTCTGTTGGAAGCTTACTATTAAAAAAAACTCCCTTGGAGCGAGTAAATTAAATCACTTAAATTGTGATTGATTTCACCGTGTTTCTATTAGGTTGATTCGGGTCGTCAAGATTGAGTTTATCAGGAACATGTTTTGACGCACAACTTGCTTTACAAATCGTCATTTACAAAATACAAAAATAAAATCTACGTTTTGGTATAATATCACCAAGAAGATATTCACTGGTGTGGACCGGAGTTGACATTACATTAATGTTCGATATTGACCATTGAATTATTATAATTAATCGCATACGATAAACTCGATATCCTGCAAAAAGCAGGACGTCCCGCTTTTTTGGGGATGTCCCCTCTTTTGGTCGTAGACTGCGCATCTAAACGAAATGGGCAGAAGGATAAACGCTTTTTTTTTATTTATGAGGGACCCCCTAAAATATGGATAATCTGATCAGAATTTGCCGACTAGTACTATAGATTATCCGTTTGTCGGATGATGACGTGCCCCACTGATCTATGGCATATGCGTTTTGAGAATTCAGACTAGGTCAACTTAGGCCCATAGCCAATATACAGCTGCTTGTGACACGTTATTCTCTAATTTTTAGAATTTAAATGCAATTATAAACGGACACAGACAAAATTCTAGGGATAGTCGATTAAACAACCCGTCTGTAGTCAAATAATGACGTCTGTAGTCAAATAATTACTAAAATGCATGTTTCCACCTCAAAGAATGGAAGATGAAAAACCTAATTATTAAAACCTTCCCAGTTTATGCTACAGATACGCTAGAAA
>SCLF01025717.1:0-12479 GCA_004367975.1 Mesochordaeus erythrocephalus
GGTCAACATTTGTCGTCGATGTTTTCCTAACTATCACACAGCTTTTCTAAATTGTAAAAAACGGAATGTTTTAAAGTGTCATTTTATAAGTACCTATAAGTACGTAATTTTTTTAAAGATATTTTTCCACTAGAGGTCATCTCGGGCAACAACTTGGTGTGATTCGCGATTCAACATAAACTTACGGTTTTCAGCTGTCACTTCCGGCGTTGCTTACGGTCTAAAAGTACGTTAAAAAACGGTAAAAGCTTTAGGTGTGGGTCCTGTATAGCAAGTGCGGCGTAGCACCACTCTAACAGAAGTTATGGTCCGATTAGTGATCATCTGATTTCAGCTTGCGGGTTAATATATAGTTTAATATATGGTTCTGTGATCAAATATAAGAATAAACTCCTAATAGTACACTTTTTCCGTTGCTACTGTAGACCCTTACATTCATTCTGCTTCCATATTCCAGGTTCCTCAGTTTTCAGCATGTTCCATCAATTACTAATGAAGTCTTGCTATTTCTAAAAATTTCGCGTGCGGTTTACAATCCATAAATGCACTTACCGTACGAAAAAGATAAGGTGGTTTCAACTTTTTTTTACTTAAACAACATACCCATCGAACTTTTTACTATCAGAGCGAAACTCAAATTGATAGTTCTTCGTTCCCATCAACTGATATATTTGGCTTGGAGATTAGTCTTCTAGAAAAATGTAATTAGTTTTATATTCAGAATTATTTTGTCGGAATTATAGTTTGCATCTCCCTTGGAAACTAATTTTCTCTATCGATCGACGAAGCGAGGGCGGTCGATAAATACATAGCGACATACTTATGGACATATACAAAGAGGGCGAGAGAAACACAGATAAATATGTGCACAAGAGAATGACTGAAATAATTGATCAATATTTTTTAGTAATACAGAGCTCTTATTGCACCAGGTACACTGTCAGTCCTGGCTTTCTAGGCGTATTGTTTGACTGATAAAATTGCATTTGAATGAAGTTTCGCGTGTATCAGCATTATATTATGGCTTCTCATGGAATTGTTTCGATCACAAAATATGCCTAGAAAGCTAAGAACCACACTAACAATTCATGACTTATTTGATGGCGCATTTTAATACACGCGTTTTCCTTGACTAATATGAATTTAATACTATTCAGGCTGGTTCATCCGATGGCGAGAACCAGAAGAGCTAAATCTTGATACAGAGAATGAAGAAGAGTTAATTTATGGGAGTTTAATTTCTCTCTTTCGCTCTCAAAACGGAACTCCAATTTATGACCGTTGAGATGTTTATCATCATAAGTACGCCCAAACCAGCTAAAAAACAGTTTTGTTTCTCTTTGAACCCTCGTATGAACATTGACTTATGTAGCCCTACATACCCTTAAAAATTCTGGCCGGTTAGAATTTCAGATCAAAATATCCTCTAAAACCTGCGCAATTAAGTACAAGCGGTACTTCAAGGCACTTGCATTGTTTGAAAGCGAGTGCGTAACAATTCTCGCGTAACAATTTGATGTGACTCCCTATTAGAATATTCCAAATTTCTGGTTTCATTTCCGATGGACTATTATTAAGCCGGGTCATGCGACAAATTCAGTATGGCACCAATGCAACGAGAAATATTTTCACTTGAAATTTATAATAGGTATGCTAAAAGTGGAAATCGCACACGTGTTAAATGAGTAGATGAGCGGTCCTGGTGCTCGCCAATTTCACCGTACTAAAATCTGCCATTAAAATGCAACAGTTATAGCCATGATATAGTAATAGAAAGCGTCCCGGGCTGGATGGAAATGGAATTGCCTTTCAGACGAACAAGGGCGGAGGGAAGTAAATGGATATATTATCGCTTATTTCATAAGTTTATTCAAATAATTTGTCGAAATGGTAATATAATTAGCCAACTTAAATAAATCCCACATCTATTAGTTTACAGAAATGGCCATCAAATAAATGTACCACTAGGGACTTTGAGTGTTCCTTTCATTATAAAGGCGAGATCACGTGTTTTTAGAAGTCGTGTGCTAAAACTGCTCTAACCAGTCTATAGACTGGCTGTTAAACACATGTGTTTTACTACAGGTTATTGATTACGAATGTATGTGTCCCGCAGGAGATACCATTTTATGTCAGGTAGTGATTGGAGATGTAAGATTAGTCTATACGCTTGTTCAGCAAAAGCCAGATGCCAATACTCGTTAAGTATGTGCTTATATAGCAACGTGATAACGTTACAAATATTAATAAAGTTTAACATGATTTATCTCACGCCAGAGCATGAGGGGTCTAGTGGGAATAATCATCAATGCGGACCAGAGATGCAGATTATTCGCACAATGTAATAGTTATTGTGCTGGAGAATACTGAACTATGGAATTTAGGAAGTTTCTAACATTGATTAAGGATTTCCGAGATTAATTACAGTCCAGGCTCCCGTCTGGAGACGTTTATGCAGGTGTAAATTTAAGAATTGTCACCAGCGTTCAACGCAATATTTTGAAATATGCTGGATACGACGGGAGCAAATGTACTAGCGTGCAACTAATTACAATAATTGAAAGTGGCCAATATCCGAATTCATTTCAGCTCACGATTTAATACCGCAACTACTTATTGGTGAATTTTAATATTTATGTTATAAGTTCCACGTACTGCTAATTAACTTCGAGTGATGTCCAGATACTGCTAATGCCATGCATTTCTGAACGCCTGAAATCCCAATTAGGCTTTATTCTAACCGCAAAGTCCTCATTTCCACTCGTGACGTATGTTAAGAGAAAACATGTGGAAATCAGGACAGCTATATGCTTGCATTTGAGTAACCTTCAGCTACTGTACATTTATTTTATCACAATTAGTCATTCTTAATAAAACTTTATTTTGTGAACTGATCTGAAGATGGTCAGGCCTGAAATTAAATAGGGTTTGTTGCCATTGTGTCGGCGTGCTTGAAATATTCATAACGCGGTTTACGATGGTAACTAAAACGTGGGTTAGTAGTATTTTTAAGATTCAGAAATAACCACATAATTACTCAACTATGCTTTATCATGGTTATTGTGAAGTGCGACAAACTGAGAACCAAGCATCAACGTTTAGTATTCGGCAAAAATTTTACGTAATTGTGACATTTGTTTGGAGAATTCTGAAACATCGCCAATTTCATTTACTAATTTAAATATTTTGTCAAGAATCTATCAGATTTGTGCCTGGTGCAACATTTATCGGGGATTTTAGCAATGATCACCTAAGCTTATCAGTCCGGCCAATATTAGCAATCCGTCTACGATGTTAGTAGACTCACGGCCATCATGGATCACTATTGTGAGGAACGCACTTTGTATAGACGCCTAATGAGGGATTATCTTGGCATTTATATTCCCGGTTAGAACTTTCAGCTTATTTAAATTGGGTGCCATAATTTGAATGCGCGATTTGACGATGGCGCGTATTTTTAAAATGTACTGATAACTAATTAAGACACGGTTGTATGCCTTTTGGTGAGCTTGATTTGTAGTTAGATATTGAAGGATTTTGTGGACACTCGCATGGACAGATATGATGGACAGCGGTTCAACCATAAGGACAACTCTATAATGTCAGATATGTAATACAATAAACTTTATCGATTTACAAGTTTTTAGTTCTCACCGGGCATTATTTATATAGCATGGTTTTAGTCAGCTTGTCAATTGACTCAGTTATACCAGTTCTAAAGAAACCTTTCAGTTCAACTTACCATCGTTCTGGAAACTCTAATGCACGGTTTATACTCATACTGAGTTCATAGCTCTATTTAATCGTATTCTGTTGTGGGAGTCAAATGACGTCATCTAAGCTTAATGTTCTATCTTTGTGAAGTTCGAGTTAGCCGTTAACTAAAGTTGAAATATCATAGTTCATATGTGGAATTTTGCACAAACCAATAAAAACCGCAGGCCATATAATATTTAATTGGTTTTAAGAAAATCGTTAGCCTAGATTATCATGGTAGGAGATGTAGTTTAAATGTAAGTGAAGAATTGTTTGGCAATGAGCACGAAATGTTGACGAGAAATGACATATTCCAAGTTATATGGAAATTCATATCTAACAAAACGTTAACTCCCGCAATACATCGGAAGACGTATGTGAAGCCAGTGATCCAACGTATATTCGAATACTCAGTATCCCTAATGAACCGTGGGACGATTTATATGTAACGATTCTAGTTGTAGTCTGCATCCAAGTCTAAGCATTTAATACGTAACAAGATCTTTAGGATAATATCATAAATGATAACATTTAAAGTTGGCTGTCTAAAGTTGTATTGAGCGAATGTAGGTACTTTTTAGTCGCCGAACAAGATAAGCTTGTGATTGTTACCCAAACAACGAAATCATCATTCCCCAATGGATAAGAAATTAGATTACTCTACGGTCTCTACGGTTATTTACATTAAACGCCTAAAATTACATTTTTTAACTTGTAGTGGTAAATATTGATAAATTTCAACCATCATGATTAATCTAGGTATGCATACAGTAGTTTTCTACAGTAGTTGACCAAAACAAATACAGGAAGTGGCCAGCGTCAAACTCTTTCGTCACGTAGAAGTACCTCATGGTTCCGCATGTCATCTTATATTGTATACGATACATAACATTGGATTGTAAAAAAAATGTTTTCGGCTGAAAGCGAAGTTAGCGGACTTATGAACCCTGTATAAATAACTAGCTGTTCACTAGTTAAGTTGAATCGTTTTAAGTTTGCCATCTTAGATTCAGTAACCTCCTACGAACCTTAGAAATGTCACTATGCTTTGAATTTTATGTTGAGGAGGCCTTCTTACATTTTCATGTGTTCACAGTTCGCGCTAATTACTCTAATTTGATTATGGGCATGTCATATCATGGAGCTTGATCGGATCGAGATGAGAAAAAATGAAAGTACAAAAATATTTTGTGCACGACTCACTATGGTCTAAATTTTATTGAACATTTCTCTATTTTAGTGGCACGAACAACCTTATTTTACCTTCACTACAAATAATTTCGAAATGAATAATTGTTAGTGGTACATATTGTTTTACGGTTGTCGTTCGTTATATATTGTCGATGATGTTTTCCGATCTAGGCTTCCTAGCATTATCAAAATCTAGACCCTAGATTATCATACCTAGATCTATGTTGTCAAAATATTTGCCTTGTCATATTATATACGTTTTCTAACCTTATACTGCTCAAACGAAGGTCCGTGATATACATGAAATTTCATTCCTATGTTTGAGGCAGTGATGATGCAAACTAGCATATCCTCTACATCGACTTGGAATACACTATTGTACCCATTAATTTGCTATTGTAATTATAATTGTTTCGCGGAGCTAACTAGGTATCATAGTCCAAGTACTATTTAACTTTTCATTCACAATAGTGACTTCCTAGAAAACGTATTATGTTGGGAATTATCTAAGTTTTCATATTTCTCATCTGAATAATGGTAAAATCGTAGAAATACATCTTCATCAGTCAGCAACTGCTGAACATGATCTTTATAACGCCGCCCAGTGCCCTGTTGTTGAAATTGCTTTTTACCTTCTGTTGAGTATCATGTTAGATTTGAGTTCTTGGTAACATTTAACGTCATATGTTCGTATGTTAGATATTGTTTGTCCTCCAAATACTCTGAAGATTTTATCGTACTATTGTAAAAAGTATTCATTGCTCAAGACTCTGACAGTTCTAATATTCGTCCCGATTTTATGTGTCATATCTATTTTCTGATTTTCGTTCCAATCTAGTAACTGATCCAACATAGCTCTTCTAGAATGGCACAAACATGAATTATTGTGTTAGAGTGTGTCCATCACATCCTGGCATCGTTATATCCCGACAACCTAAGATCCTGACATTGCTAAGCGAAACTAGTGTTTGTAATGCTGACATAATCATTACCATAACTTGAAGTATATTCCCCTTCTGAGGCTATAACCAGCTGTTTCCTGGATTATTTATTTGAGGTGACGATCTTTATTCGTTCATTATCGAGAATTTTGTCTGTTAACACTAGGGTTCTTCTAATTACTTCTCTTCCGACCCATGCCTGCAATTTACTTTATATTTACTTCCTATTTACCGGCAAGTTTGTGCAGATTACTTATATTTGTGGTACGTGCTAGAACGTTTCTTGTAATCTTCAGACTGCTAGTTATACGAGTTTATTATATTTATGTACTTACTCACGACTTTGTGTAGTAAATTTTCAATCTGCGCTAATTTAGGATTCTAGCGTTCGTGGAATTTTCTTGCTTGCAATGTATAACGCTGAATCTGCTTATCAGGTATATGGTCTACCTCGACTACGAAGAGTTGGTTTCCAGCTTCCTTACAGCGAACATCCGCTTATCTAAAATTATTCGGTTTTATTAAGCCGCATGTCTATGGTGATATCTAGCTTGGAAAGGATCCACGTTCGACCTGCTTATACTATTCAATATCAGACGCATTTGGTCTCGTCCTCCATAGTTGAATATTCTGACCAAATAGTCCATCCGAAAGCAGGGTTGAAGTATACATACGACATAATTGTAATTTTTATCTTAGTATTTAATAAATAATATATCAAATGTCACCACCCCGTATAAGGACATGAGCTTCGTGGACGGATCTTCGACGGTTTGTAACACCATGTTATTTGAATACTTTCGTTTGGTCACGTTTTGATGGGTCTGGATGTATGCTTTTCATTATTTATTGACAGCTTACAGCTATCATACACGGCGGTACGTTTTAGGCGAAGTATACGTCATGGGTACCTAAAAATAGCCAAAGTCCGAAAGTAACGCGCACACATAAACCGAACACGTTTATTACGTAGATATATCCTGATGTATTTAAATAATTTATCTAGGAATTAACTAAGACGTGTGAGTCAAACCTCACATTCCCGGGTTAGATAAGAAGGCCAATTAATTTGATCAAAGGTGCACCAAATTATTTTGATCTCATTCATTGAACTTTAGGTTGTTTTCGGGTACAAATTCTAGCTCTTTGTAACCAAACAGTTAGCGAGGATTTTCACTCACAAACCCGTTCAACACTAATTTCAGTCGAAATTAGAGAGATATTAGAAATTTTAGGGTTCACAAAACTGACATATATTTGATCTGCCCTATTAGAAAGGTTGTTTCTATAAAAATATCTTTAAAAAATACCTTTTGTAGCGTACCGGATTTTCCAATACCTTTCAAGCAGACTAACTCTGCGTTAGAAGGTTTAATTTTTTAAGATAATCTACCAGCCATATTGTCGGTAGACAGATCATATGGTGCAACAAGAGGTCTCATATACAAAATCGCAAATGTTCTGACAAGAATATGAAATAAAATCACCATCATATCGAGTTCTTAGGCCTAACACTCATGGTAATGGGTGATAAACCTTCTCTAGAAGAACTCACACAAACCATTATGGTAGTTACAGTCGGCAAGGGTATTGCACAACTATGGAGAACATTCAAAAGAAACGTATGCCCAAGTGCCGATATCACTATGAAGAAAGCTTTTTGGTATATGAGAGAACTTTATCTAAATATAATCCATTCATCAATTGTTTCTTTCAGAGACAGATAAGCGAAATCTGTAGTTCCACGACAACCATCCTAACATAACACTAAACGTTTTATGAGAGAGTTCCTAGGGGTAAGTCCCCTAGAGGCAAATACCCCTAGAGGAAAATACGTAAAAAAAAACAATCAGGGAAACAATTATTTTCAGTATATAGCGATTAGCGGCCCAACTACAGGTATTACATACCTTCCAAATAAGAGACCCTATATTAAAGGCAATCATTTTAGTTATTCAAAAAAGTTTGAAAAACATGGTATGTACCTCACCAAGAAATAAATGGCGTAGAAAACAAATTAATCCCTCTCCCTGAAACAGCAGCATTTATAGCCCTAGCAGCAGTCCACACTACAATAGGACATCATGCAGCTACACAGCTCATTCAACCAGTCAGTAAACTCATTAAACAACTCACTAAACAAGTCAACCGTTATATTTAAAATTTAAAATCATTGGTGGAAGCTTTCAGTCAAAAGTGCACAAAACGCACTCTACAGTGATTTAAAATGTTTGTTGGAAACTGTCACTTTATCAAGATTTATGGCAGGTATACCATTCATGGGAAACATGAATGCAGAAATATTCGTAGCTCTAATAGCCATGATAAAAACAAATATATGCCCTCACGTATGGAAAGCTTCATACTCAATCCCTCAAGCACTGTCATTTTTTAACATCCAGATTGTGGCACATAGTTCGACTACATTCTCGAAAAATAACATAACCGAATTTTATGCCAGATTAAACCATTTTCAAGATAGTTATCCTAAAGCTTACTCCAAAGCTATAAACAAATGTAAAAAACTAAAGCTCATTCTCTATTCCGATTCTCCAGTTCTAGATAGTCCAATCGGCACAGGCGATTTCATCAAATTAAACACACCCCTGAATAAAAACGAGGGATCTTTCATGTGACCGATTTTATAAATCATACTCTCCGAAGAAAATGTACTAGCAAAAAAGGCGGTGCATTTAGGCTTAATTAGTGCGTTTAGGTGAAATAGTACAAAGTGATAGGTATAAGATATCAAGCTCTAGAGCAATATATGTCAAATCACGACGAGTCCAATGCTTATCACCAAGCTTGTGCAGTTCTTTAATGCAGGAGAGTACATTATTCAGGAGTATGTATTTTCTCGCGTGGTGAAGAAAAGTTTATAAGTGCTGTAACCCTCTTGTAAAAGAATTCATAGATGTGGTTTTGCGACCACAAAAATGGCTACAGTTTTTGATGCTTAATCTCCAGGAGTTAGGAATTAAAAAAGTAATAGAAAATTCGAGTCCAATAATCTATTATTGGCGTCCAATAATCTATTATTATTTAGATAATTGCGTCGTCCGTAGCGCACATGGCTGGTTTGTGAGTGAAAGTATTTTTGAGTCCAGCGTTCGATACTTTGTGTCTTCTCCAATTTTCATAAACCACCTACATGCCATTGACGATGCAAAGAAGAATGACCAATCAATCGGGGTTTGCATTTCCATTGGATGACCAATAAAATTTCTGATATGGTATAATATATTCTTCATCGAAAACAAAAAGAAAGAAACCATACACGAGAAAACAAATAAGGTGATAATACGGTTGTTATCGACTCTATTCCTTCCGACACCAATGTGTTGCAACTGTAACTCAAACTGGTGCTACCGTAACTCTTTAACTTACTGCTGCCTAACTACAGTCAACAAATAAACCATTCAATTTCTATACTATTTATTGGTTATAGAACTGCAAGACAGATTATCGAGTGACGATCTGTAAGGGAATAGAACTTGTAAGTTCTATTCGTAAAGATGAGTGTAACTAATAGAACCTATTTCGAGGTTAGAAAAGACTAGTAATATTCCTATATAACTTTGATCCGTCTCTATCAAAACTATGTATCTACAAAACTACTAGGGTAGACTGTAGTAGACTATCTGTAAACCTGTATTGAAACTCTGATAATACTATCTGAGACTGAAGTTCTAAGAGCCGTTCAGAAGTATATAAAGGCAAGGTTGCGTAGCATTAGTTGCATAACGTGGGCCAATCAACGCTAACTAGAGATGGTGCGCTTCTGCCACCGAGTTGAGTTGGAACTAGTCATGTACTACACTTACACGACTTAATTAGTAACTAACTAGAGAATCTCACATATACTATAATTATACACCACGTGGTGTTCGCGAATCTTGTTCGCGAAAGTGATATGATTCCCATACATAATGTCAAGAGTACAGACTCTTATCGCCTAAGCGGAGATATGACTAAGATATATAATGTCAAGAGTACAGACTCTTGGCGCTTAAATGGAGATATGACTAAGACATAGCAAATTGTCAGAATTCACTTGATTACTACATTCTGACGTAATTTCCCTCACTACACGTGAGACCATTATTTTTATTGAATGGCAACATTTTATTTCTTCAAAAAACCCCAGTTAATATCCGATAAAAAATGTTCTGTAGATGATAAGACCGCCATGTTTTGTATGCCACGAGAATCATACAAAAGCAAAACACTGACAAAAGTTGGATTGAAATAGATGCCCGACCGCTCAGATAATGGCAGTTAAATTTGGCAAGTAGCTTCAATTTTCACAAAAAAAGCCAAAACGGTTTTGGCCTACCACATTAGTTACACTGAACGTTTTTCATCGGCACTATTTTTGTATCAAGGGTATTTGAAATCCCCATAATCTGTTAAAATTGAAGCCGATCCATTCATTCGTTCGCCAGATATCTGCGAAAGAAAAGTGTTTTTGGCGTGTTAAGGGACAAAGATCCCTAAGATCCCTTCACGGTCTTCACTGGTTAAGAAGTTCGATATCCAAAAATCGCCGTTTTGAGGTTCAGTCGTTTCGTCAATAATTTGATATGAGCTTCCCAGTAACGGGAAATTATTCATAATGCCATCATGTAATTAAGGGTTTGAGTAAATGTATGAACGTTTATATATAGTTCTTTGCATAATACCATATTTATGGATATGCATTTATCTAGCCTGTAAATATTCCGTAATTTATTCAGGATTAATTAGGATTGGAAATCCAGAAATAGACCCAGGCGAAACGATCGACTCTCCAGAACTGCACCTGTCACAGTCCAATATCAGTCCCGACAAAAAATCAAAGCAAACTCCAACATCTAGGTTAGTATAGATAACTTCCAACATCAATCTTATCTTCTAATGTTTAGCTCTATCATCAATCATTTAACAAGGACAACAATTTCTCAGTGTCTGAACACACCAATCATCACTCCATATACGCCATCAAACTCAAAAACTAACGAAAGTTGCACAACATTTGTAAGCAAAATAACCATATCGTACTTACCCATATTTGATAACGGACTTATATTTTTCGTTTTTAAAAGTATATATCAACGTCCAATGTAGTTTGCCCCACAGTAATCGAAATAATTACAGATGTGCGAAAATACCACAGGAAATGGACCAGAATATTTGATGGTTTTCAATATAGCTACTTTTAAAATCATTTTTATGCAGTTATAATATTCGTTATGAAACATGAAATACTGCTTCTGAGACAACCACAAGTGTGGGACACCACAAAAAGGCCTCAAATTCGGGCCACTGGGTCACCCTACACTAGAGACAAACGTTATTAAGAATATGGCGCAAGCCTATCTATCAAAGCTGTTTTTTCTCAGTAGAAACTAGTGTTTCTTTTGAGGCAGGGCGTCTCTCTTCCTCATTAACCTCGATAGCCATGCTTGTGAAAAATCGAGACCAAATGGAGCGCTGTCTCGCTTTTCACCAACTTTGAAACGATGTCCAGCTTTTTGAGAATTTTCGACTGGTTACACTAATAGTAATATGTATTTATATATTTCAATAAAAGCTTCCTGTTCTTTGCAAAATATCTCGTAAAGTGTTATGGTGTTGTTTTGAAATTTTACACGACTAAAGATTAGCTCATTGCTGATCTAATGAATTTGAAGACACTTACAGAGAACAAATTATGAGCCCCTAAAGTGCCCACGATCACATTTTTGACTTAACTACACAACGGGTCTATGAGAAAATCTATCACATACCCTTAACATTTTATAGGGTCTGGCTTCATGATCAAAGTTTTACATTACCAGAAGTGCGTACAATTGATTTTGCTCAAGTTATGGTAATTTAAAATTTCACAGTATTTCACTTTTTAATATTACCACAACTTGACAAGAATCAATTGTACGCACTTTTGGTAATGTAAAACGTATATCGTGAAGCCAGACCCTATAACATCAAATTTTAAGGGCATTTGATAGATGTTCACATAGGCCCGTTATGTAGTTAAGTCAAAAATGTGATTTCGTGAAGTACGCCTTCGACGCGTCATGACCCAAGCTTCAATTCTTATCAAAGGACCGGCTCCGAATTCTTAACACGTGCATAATTTTAAAATAAATAAACCCAGTATGTTCTCGATACTATTATTGTATGCCCAGGGGCCTAATTAATCTAGCACCCTTTAGTTCGGTGAGCTGCGATGCCCCATGAGTTCTAATTAAGGTTTTTAAAAAAATGGTCTTTTTCACCTTTTTGGGGGTTAACTGTACGACGCGGTATAATTTCGGATATCTCTCAGGCACCCTTTTCTCTATGTACCTCAGGCGCCTTTTTGGCTTTTTTGTCACGCAGATTGATTCTATTAAGTCAGTTTCCAGAATTCGAATGTCTTGTAATTATTGTTAACGACGAGGATGAGACTGCCTTCAAATCCTACATTTTACACTACTCGGCACCAAATCAATCCCAAATTTGCGTGGGCGGAGAACGCCCACGGTTTCTACATATGTATAGGGACATGAGTGGACGAATATGAGATATACAAGTACAAATTCTGATAAAGTAGGCGGATATTGCAAA